>JAPTYR010000026.1:15033966-15055442 GCA_029814505.1 Siphamia roseigaster | reverse complement strand
TCAGTAGAAAACACTGAGGGAGATGTAGCCGCACCCAAAGATGTCACAGCTCTACTCACCCCACCCTTAGATGAGAACACCACTCACCCTTCCAATGGAAAACTGGCTCCTCAGTCCCCAACTCAGATACCCCCCTCTTCTCCACCCACATCTCCATCCAGTGACCCCCCTCCTCTTACTGATCGCCATGGTTACCGGTTCCGTTGCAGCAGGTGCAGCCTAGCGTTTCCCACTCAGGAAAAGCTCCAGCTGCACTGGCAGTATCATGCCATGAGGGCGGCGACAGAGTGTCCCCTCTGTTCGAGACAATGCCGCAGTCAGGAAGCCCTGCAGAGACACATGCAGAACACACACTCACAGCTGGATAACATACAGGGACAGAATACACATTTACTGCCCCACACTGCGCAATACATGGAGCATAATAAGAGTTCAGTTCAACAAGATTTTAGTTTATCACCTCAAGTTGGCCAAGAAGCAGGAGAGGGTGAGGATGAAGACATAGATGAAGAGGAAGCACTAGGCACTGATCAAAAAGACACACAAAAAGTTGACGTTAAAATGAAAGAAAAAGACACAGTTGGTGAACTTGATGATGATGAGGAAGATTTAACTGAGCCAGAAAAAGGGCAGCATGAGGAAATCATATCAGAACCCAGTTCCAGCTCTCTAAACAAGAAGAACTCTAATCCCACCCTGGACCGTTACCTGGATCCATCGAGGCCCTATAAATGCACAATATGTTCTGAATCCTTCACTCAGAAAACTATTCTACTGGTGCACTTTAACTCTGTCTCCCATCTCCACAGAGCCAGACGAGCTCTGCAAGATTCTGGCACAGGTGTCACTGCCCCTGAGGCTACCCGTGGCCCAGATGCTAGGCCCTACCGCTGTCGATTGTGTGGGGTTGGCTACAGCCAGAGCTCCACTCTGGACATACATCTTCGGTCAGTTCTTCACCAGACCAGAGCTCGTGCTGCGCAGAATCCAGCTTCACAGACCCCAACCTCTAATGTAACCACTCCAGTGACCCTCCAAACCCCTACTACTCAACCTGCTACAACCAGAGAAGAAACATCCAAGGGTTTACCTTTCCCCAAGAGGCCAGATGTAGCAATCTCTTCAACCTCTTCATTACTAGCACCTGGCTTAGTAGTTGAGTCCCAGACAGCCCTTGCTAACACAGTTGATAGCCAGCAGGCTAAAAAGAGAGTGGCGGAGTTGCTGGCTTCAAGGAACCAACTAATGCTAATACAGCAGCAGCAGTTAGCTCAGGCTCAAGCACAGGCTCAAGCTCAATTACAGCAACACACAGCTCTTCTCCAGTCCCAAGTGATGCAGCATCTTCCCTTAGGATCTGATAACCTCCTTAAACATCACTTCCCTTTGGCAGCAGATAACTTGCTTTCTCTGCAGCAACAGCTCCTTCTGCCCTTTTACTTGGCTGGAGACATGAAGCTTCACCCAGAGTTAGCTGTTCAAAACCTAGAACTTAGTCAGTTTGAGTTTGCCACCTCCACACCAAAATTACACATCAAGACAGAGGCTAAAAGGGAGTCATCTCCTCAAAAAGATGAAAAACAAATTCAGAGACAGAATTTAAACTCAGCTGTAAGCCAACACAAAGGTCATGTGCAGTGTGAAACCAAGGTTGAAGAAGGCAGCAGTGGGCCCATCATGAATGAGAAAAGAAAAGAACACAGTATTTCTAATTTTGAGGAAGAAAAAGGAGAAATACCAATTTCTACAGTAAACAATGAGATTCAAAAGGAGGAAACGCATGCCCCACGTCTTAGTCTTCTTGGACTACAGTGTCCTCCTCCCAGAGTCCCTTATGCTGCTGTGAATGGTGAGCCTCTTAGAGCACTGTTGCAGAGTTATGGATATGAATTGGCACTACAGTATATACAAAGTAGACACAGACACCAGCAGCAGATAGTGACTCAAATTATAGAAGATAAACAAGAGAGCTCTGATAAAAAGTTGGATGTGTGCTCAGAGGAGAAAAGAGATAACTTTAGTGAGAAACAAAATGGACAGACAGAAGACAGTAAGGAAGAGAGGGTTGTGGAAGATAGTGAAGGAGCAGAAGGCTTTCCTTTTGAGGAAAACCAGAATAAATATGAATTAACACACAAAGAAAAACAATGCTGTAAAAAGGGAGAAAAGTGTAGAGAATGTGGCAAGTTTTTTTCTGATGCATTGATTTTGAAAAGCCACCAAGAGTACATTCACAGAGTACTTTTCCCCACTGCTGCTCTGGAAAGGTTTTCCAGAGAATACAGACTACAGTATGACCAGATGTACCCTCTCACAAAGCCAAAGTCTGGAGAGAATTCAACTACATGCACCCAAGGCCCATCAACAACATCAGACTCAGAACCAGAAACAGTTAAGGTTCCAGTAAAAAACTGTGCACCATCACCTACACCCCCAGTTTCAGATCCAATAGACAGACTGTGTACTTTATCTACAGATGTTAAACCAACTCCCCCTGCACCTTCTCCGCCATCATCACCTAAACCTCAAGCATTTGCACAGCAGGAGGTGCCTACTCCAAGCACATCTGCTACAGCAACTTGTCAAAGCTCATCTCCAGCTAAGGCCATACCACTTCCGTTACCTAATATACCTATGCTTCCTTTGACTTTGCCACAGCTACCCATTCCTCCGCTGCCTTTATCTAAGCTTCCTCTACCCCCACTTCCTTTTCCCATGGACATACCACTCCTTCCTCCAGTTGTGATGCAGTCTGTGGCTCTCCAGCCCCAATCATGGCTAGATTCAAATGTAAACCCTGATCTTGCAAAACTCTATCAGTCTCAACTCAACCCAGCGCTGTTGGGCCAGCAGCCACAGCCTAGTGCTGCCTTGTTGGCCCAGCCACCCCAGCTTAGCCCAGTTTTACTTGGCCAGCCTCCACAGATCACTCCTCCATTACTTGGACAACCATCACAACCCAGCCCTATCCAAACAGGACAGCAACCCCAAGTTAGCCCAACAATACTTGAGCAACAACAGGGTAAGAGAACCCGAACCCGAATCTCTGAGGAACAGCTTACTGTTCTGAGGAAACACTTTGATATTAACAGCCTTCCCAGTGATGACGAGATCAACAAGATGTCTGTTTTATCTGGTCTGCCTCATAAAGTCATAAAACATTGGTTCCGTAACACCCTGTTTAAAGAGAGACAGCGAGACAAGGATTCCCCTTATAATTTTAATAACCCCCCAGTTACAGCCTTAGAGGACTCCAGAGAGGAAGAAGCACAAAACCAGTCTATGGCAGTTTCCCCATCTTCACTCTCTCCAAGCCTTCCAGTTCACAATTTCTCACAGTTCCCAACAGCAGAGCTCCAAAGAGGGGCAGAGCTCCATCGGGGCAGACGGTCTTCCCGAACCCGCTTCACAGAGCAACAGCTGGAAACACTGCAGGGCGTTTTTGAGGCCACTCCCTACCCTCGAGAGGAAGAGTATGACAGGTTGTCTGTTGCTTTGTCTCTCCCTAACCGAGTGATTGTTGTATGGTTCCAAAATGCTAGACAGAGGGCCCGCAAAAACCAAGACCGGGGTTCAGAGGATGGCTCAGAAGGTAAGAACCAGGCTGACAATATTCACAGTCAAAGAAATGGCTTCCATAAGAATGATGAGGATGAGGATAACAGATGTGTGGATGAAGGACAAGGGGACTCTCAGAATGAAAACTCTATGGATCTGACTTATGAATACTACACCCACCCTGACTCACCCACCCATGTTTCTACTTATTTCAAAGAAATTGGATATGTAACAGCGAAAGGTGACCTGACATCTGTTACCAAGAAACGGGAAGAAAAAGTAACGTCCACCCAAGATAACAAGAACGGAAATCTTGTTCAAAATGGAATGTCAGATGCTGACACTGAGCATAAAGAACCTGTTGAGGCCCAACCAACTGTGTCTTCTCCACAGCCCGAACTCTCACAGCAGCCAGAAAAGACTCCAGAAAGATCACAGCCTTGTCCTACTTCCTTTTCACAAAAGACAGTAGCAACCAATCCACCCATGTCTCGTCTTAGCCAGGGAAGTAGCCACACCCCTCCTCCAGTTGTTGACAAAGATGATACATCATCCAGCCTCCCCTCTGAGTCTGAGGCAAGCCAGACTCATATACCCGATGTCACTGAAATGCAAACACAAAACCAATTACAACCCCAAACCCAGGCTCAGTTCCAGTGCACTCTTTGCCCAGTCTCTTTGCCGTCATTCCAGCTATGGCAAGAGCATCAGACCAGGCACCTTCTGGCAGCTCAGTCCCAGGTCCAGCTCCTCCACTCTGGTTTTACAGATCGAACTATGCCTTACATGATGCTCCACCCGAACCACACCCTCATGGCCAGCCAAATGCTTTCAAGTGCCATGACTCCAATGCACCCTAATCCCACACACCCAATGATTTCTCACTTAAACAGCATACAATTAAAGAATGCACTGTCTGATCATTCAAGTAATACACTCACAAGCCTTCCTCAAAATTCCCTGGCATCCATGAAGCAGAGTTCAAAACTCATGTCAGAGACTAATTTTGAAAGCCAAAGGGGTTGTAAAGAAGTAGAGGATGAACACCGAAGAGATAAGCGTCAGAGAACCACCATTACACCAGAGCAGCTAGAGGTGCTGTATCAGCGCTACAGCTTGGACTCAAACCCCACCAGAGGAGTATTGGAAAGCATTGCTCGAGATGTGGGCCTTACAAGACGTGTGGTTCAGGTAAAATATAAATCTTTGAGCATGTGTGTAATAATGCAGGTGCAGAAAGAGAAAATTTCTTCAAGGTATTATGTAATTAGTGTTTTAAAATTGATCTCTCCCTCACAGGTCTGGTTTCAGAATACACGAGCCAGAGAAAGAAAAGGACAGTTTCGGTCAATGGGGCCAGGATCAACTTTTAGCCTGGGTTTGAACCACTTGCGCTGCCCATTCTGTAGGGCTCTCTTCAAGGTAAAGAGTGCTCTGGATGCCCATATGAGGTCACGCCACTGGGCAGAGGCTGAAAGAGCGGGCTTTAACTTGTCAATGAGTAATGGATCCAGTGGACAGACAGCTACATCAGCTGTCATGGACAGACCTGGTCCCTCGATCTCCACCAACCTTATCCAAAATCCTGGTTATGGCTTCAACAACAAAGAGGCACAAATGAAGCTACCTGTGACTCCTTTGTCCATAACCACTGATCTCAACAACCCAGAGGAGGAAGAGGACTATGAGGAGGAAGATGAGGAGTACCCATGTGAGGAGGGCTCTAGTATGGCTGACCAAGGGTCTCCTAGTCCTGAAGGATCTGGGGGCCCAAGCTCAGATTGGGGTGAGGCACAAACCCTGCAGCATCACCACCACCATCAGCAACAGCGCCAAAGGACACAAATGAGCCACTTCCAGGTACTCCAGCTCAGAGACTTCTACAGGACCCACCGTACACCCAACCGACAGGAGTGTGAAGCACTGGGCCAGGAGTTGGGACTGCCTCACCGTGTGGTGCAGGTAAGCGTTAGAAATGGCTCAGACCTGATAAAATTCACTGAAATCCATTTATTAAAAATTTAAATTCCTTTGAGAAGAATAGTAAATATTTATGTCTTTTCATTTTTTATTTTCCATAGGTGTGGTTTCAGAATGCCCGTGCAAAGGAGAAGAGGGCTAGAAGTCTGAGCTCCGAATCTGTGGAGAGAGAGCAGGCTGAGTTGAGTGCAGGGGCTGGAGAGAGAGACCGAGCTTAAAGAGGCAGACTGGGGTCCCTTTTCTGACTTCTACTGTGTTCTCCTTTAAACCTTCCTGCACTTGATGTCCACCTTTGAACATACACTGTCCACTTTGCTGCCAACCTGAACACCCCAAAGATGCAGAGCCATAGAGGCCCAAAGAGTAACTCTCACCTGAAAAAAGGAGAGAGCCCAAACCAAGTCTTCTCTACCATAACCTTCCACTTTTCATATTGTACTTTAAACTCATTCCTGGCCTGTCCTTTCTTGTTGAAAATAGCTTCACTCTTCTCCTGTCTCTTCCGTCAGACACCTTACTACAACCAAACACCACCTTGATTTAAAGAAAACAAAAAAAAAAACATTAAAAAAACAAAAAAAAAAACAACCAGATGCCACAGAGGCCAAAGAGCATTCTCCAAGTATGTGACCTCACTGCCCAGCTAGACCTGCAGTCTACCTCTCAGTCTGCATGACAGACTCACAGTGGGCCCTCCACCAGACAGTGCTAGATGACTAGTTGTGTAGCATGTAGTGCCAGTCTACGTGAGGCTGGTCAAGAAATTGTCAAAGAGATTTTAGTGTAAATAGAGAGCTCCAAAAGATAAACTTGAAGAAAAACAAAGCAGTTAACAGTGGAAGAAGAAAAAGAAGAGAAAAAAAATAATATCCTAGATGGAGGTATTTGCATAGAGCTTTTGTAAAGACTGACTCAGATTCTAAAGCTCGTAACCAAAATTTTACATGTCTGTGGATTTAGTTTCAACATGTTTGTTTTCAATAACAAACTGCAGAGCTGACGTCTGTAAAGTGAAACGGTGAGACCTGCAGCTGGCATAGTAAAGCTGAGTAAAAGACTGATACGGTGCTAGACTGCAGCTTCACCCTCCACAAGCCAATGATGAGTCTTCTGTTGTACATGTACACCTTCTATGTTCCTTTAGTGGATAACAGCCCAAATAGCACAGAACGTAAAGGCCAGTTTGTCTTCAGAGGGGCAAACTATTTTTTTATAGCACTCAACCATTATACTGTATATGAAAACTTTAACCAAACTCAAATTTACATTGTGTGTGTTTAGTAATAGTTTCGTAATATAAAACTTATGGATTGAGAAAAACTGTCTTGCTTCGATATAATAGTGTCATGATTATGAAAAGATTATGACAGCTTTGATATGTTCAGGAGAGGTGACTTAACTGCCTTTCTGATCTATTTGAATATACCAATGGCTTACCAATGTTATGTGATTAATGTAAAGCTTTCTATGCTCAGGTCAACAGCTCAACATGGCTCCATTTCAAATGTGATCTTAATACTGAACCTCTCTGTTTTTAAAACAGAAAGAGGTGTGGTTTAACCTTGGACTAAGTATTAAAAAATATCTACAAAAACACTGTATTTCAAAGATCTGAGCTTTTCACTCTGAGTAATAGATTGTTACATACACCTTATTAAAACTAAAGTGTTTAATAGTGTGAGGGGTAAATGTACAGTATTTAGCTTTTGTATGGTTGACTCAAGACTTAATTGGATGTTTGAGACATGGCTCCCTTTTCCACTTACAGATGGGGAGCTACTGCGCAAAGCTGAGAAAAACTTTGGATGTTATTGATGTTATTTTTGTACACTTAATTTATTGTCCCCCTTTCTCCTTCCCTACCTACTTTTCTTGTTTTTCTCTTTACCTTTTCTCGTGTTCATTTGCAACCAGTCCTTATTCTAACTGTAATAATAATATAACAATAATAGCTAAACAATAATTAATGCTTTAAGACAAAAATCCAAAGACATGATAATACTTTAACCATATGACCTACAAAAATAAGCGCTACTGTTTACTTGACGATGTATTGCTGTTTTTAAAGAAGGAAGGAGTCCCTATATCTAAGCTACTGTTTTCTGCCTCTCATAAGCACACTGGAGACTGTAACCAAAACCCCAAACTAGAGCCATGGCAGTCTGTAATATAGCGGTTAAAGAGTTTTACTTCTCTTGAGAAATGTTGAAGTTTATTTTTCTTTTTTTTTACCATAGTGTTGAACTTCAGCCCTTAAGGATGTCCAGTTTGCTGCTAATGTACTGTAGTTTCTAACGATACTGTAGAAAGATGCATGCTCTGATCGCTTTACCACTAGGCTTTAATGACTACAAACTGTAATGATACCTGTGATGCTGTTGATAAACTGCTCCTCTGTTATTCTATTGAAAACAAATGGATATGTGGGGCTCAATTCCAACAAGTTTGTTTGTCAGTATCTTATTAATTAACCTTATTCCCAGAAAATTAAAATGTCTTTCATAATACAAGAAATATTTTTTCATCGAAGATAGAAGCTTCCAGTTTTCAGAGAAACCCGCTTGGGGCATTAACTTCTCAGCGCATATGGAGATACTACATAGCTTTCTGAAGGAGTTCAGCCCCAAACCTTCCACTGCTATGGTGTCAGTCCCTCTGTGTTGCAATGTCTAGTCCATTTGTCCATCTTAAACAGCTTGCTGATCTCAGACTGACATCACAGCCAACTTTCCAAAGGATGTGGACTGACTAACTTTGTCATGTTTTGTTCTTTTAACTTACCAATGTTTACGACAATACCAATGAGCTTTCTTCTGTACAGAAATGTGCATTCCAAATACCACAAAAGCAGTTTTTTTGTATACTGATTATTTTAAATTTCAGTTCTCTTATATTCTCTTGATCTTAGTGACTGTAAGATGTACATATTGGGGTCCTCTATGGTGAAGGGACTCTGTTATCCTTACTGTAGGTAAAACTATTCTTTTTCATTTTTTTCTGGATATGTTGTTGCCATAGTGATGACCAAAAAGATACCTGTGATGTGCACCTGTCCTTATGTCCTGCTCCAGTGGTTTAGTGTGTCTCTATATTCTCCTTCCCCAATTCTCCCCGACTGGTGTGTGTTCTCTTCCTTTCCCTTCCCAAACTCCACTGAGCTAAATAAAGTCTGCTTTGGTGCACGCTCTGGTCTCATCTCTTTGGTCTAACAGAGGGAAGCCATTTTGTGACTGTTGTGGTATGCAAGGGTGTCAGTACATTATATATGTGTCTCATATTCCAGGTTCTATGTTGGGAGGTGGTGGTGTGTGTATGGCTTGAAGGCTTTTGATGTGCAACCGTGTGTGTGTAACACAACGGTGTGTGGAAGGCGTTTGGTGAATGAAGCCATGACCTCTGGGGTCACTTCATTAATTACATCTGTGACATTCAGCCAGATGAGTTTCCTTTGTGACTAAATGATATGATGAATATTAACGACCTTGGATGAATTACACTGCTGCTCCTGCTCCTGCTGATGATGATAATGTGTTTTACGACTCTGGGAGAGAGGGGAGGAAAATTGCACACCACAGCACATTTAGGACACAGAGACTTTCATATGCAACATTTCAAAGATCACAGCATAAATTGGTAGGAGAAATTTTATTTATTTTTTTGCTTTTTTTGTAAAACTTCCCAGTGGTTAATGAGACAACTTGCAATAGAGAAAAACTTCTGTTAACACTGGAATGTGTTCATTTAGTGTCTCAATCAAAACATTGTATCTGCTACTTGTTCTCTCGCTGAGAGCCACTCTCTTAACAACATTAAACAGGAGAGCAATAACAGATGAAAGGTTACTGTGTAACAGTTCTGACTGTGGTAGCAGGGGAAAACAAACATACATAGTGAGAATAGAACAATAGCAAAGTAAACACAGAAGAGTGAGGATGATAGCTTCGTAGCTAATGATAGCCATCTTAGAAAGTCATCCTGATAAAGTGATCCCCCTACCATTTCTCCTTCTCCCTGTCCTCCCCCCTCTTAATCAAATGAATGCTGTGCAGCTGGTGGGGTTGCGGCAAAAAGGGGTACGAGTGTGTGTGGAGAGGAGTTAGGGGGTGCGCGGGTGGGGGGGTGACGGGGAGGTGGGGCTTTGAGGGATGGCGTGAAATTATTGCCTGCTGGTGTATATGTGTCGCTGGGGGTAGTAGGGTAGAGTAGGGGGTTGGGCTGGGGAGGGGGGTGTAATGTCATTGCCTGCTGGTGTATCTGTAGTGGGGGCTCATTTAGATTTAGATTGGTTATGTGAGGAGAGAGCTGAAAGGCCAGCTCATGTTTATGCATGAATCCCAAAGCATACTGCTGTGGTGGAGACCTGTGTTAAAGACACAGAGCTGAAATACATTCGCACATTTAGATACAGCTCTGCTTCTTTGGATAAGGCTTTGGTGGAAGCAACGGTGTGCTATCAGATACATTTCAATCAGTGTTTGTGCATAGGTCTGTTTGTGACATTTATTTGCCGGTCTGTGCTTATGTGTGTCTGCTGATATAGATTAAACCTCTATGCAATTGAATTTCACAGAGGGTCCTTTATCTAAAAAAAAAAACAAAACAAAACCTGTTTTCCTTTTAAAAAAAAAATATGGTACTATAATTATCTACTACCTACTGTGAACAGCCAATTGCTTTTCTACTTTCCACAGTGGATACAGAGCTATGCCCAGTACATGGGTGCTTCCCACATTACACTCACTCACACAGAGAGTAATCAGTAAATGTCTTTGAAGGAGAGTTTGTTCAGCACTTCATCAGGTATAAAGTGGTTTTTATTTGGAAATGTGGTCCCTATCCATCTTTTAAATGACTTTTTAATGGTCGTCACACCATCCTAATCAATCATGTAGCTGAGCTAGCCTGCAAGCCCAAATACACTCGATTTATAATTCCTACATTCTGCTGCAAAAAACTGCCACTCGGTACCTTCTGTCTCTGATCTACTGTAAATGAACAGAAGGTATATAAAATGTCTTTCTGATTTTGTGAAAACACTGGAAAGGCTTCCTACATCAAATTCCAGCTTTTGAGTTTTGTGGTATACATAGTCATGTGTCTTTATGGGATGGGTGATCTATGGGCTGCTCTCAGTACTTGTTATCATTTTACAGAGGTACTGGTGGTTATTGTCCTTTGGAGTCTCTTTTTAAGGCCCAATTTTTTGTGAGTCCCACCTCCTCCCCCATGAACAGTGGCACCCCTCTGTCAGTCCCCCTTTAGTACTTTACATCTATAATGAGATACAAATACGCATCAGCAGGACAGTGTCTATGCCACGCGTCACTGTGTGAATATTACTCACACTTATTAGCTGGATTATGTTAATCTTTACACTCTCTGCTCACAGACAACAGACTCTCCATGATACGGGGGTGGTCACGGAACTAAGCGTGTGCTGTCGTGTGTTTGTGTATGTGTGTAAGGCTGCATGTGTGTGTTGGAGTGATTGCCATGTTGTCAAATTGATCTGCATGTGAAAAGGCAGTCTAATTACATCACTTATGCAAATGAGAAATGCATGTATGCATGCATACACATACACAACACTGACAGCTTACTACAAAGGTCAAAAAGACACTGTGAGCTCTTATTGACAAACACAGAGTGGCATCACCACCTGTCAGAGACAGATGTGTTTTGACACAATGCATACAAGTCACAGTGGATATTTTGATAGATCCTATTCAGATAAAAAAAAAGAGTGGATGGGTCAAGCTCACAGTAGGCTTGAGCAGTTAGATTGTTATTGGAAAATGTCTGAATGCATATCCAGTGATTAGTCTTTTTTCAGACTGAAACATTGATAGTATCCCTGTTGCAATGATTGATTGAGTCTGACACATTTTAATTACGCCCAAATTAAATGAATCGGCTGGCGGACTATAAAACATTGCTGTTTAATAACGAGCCCCTCCATTTGCCTTTTTTTTCTTCCTTCATCCAATCCCATTTTGGCTGCCCGCACCAAATAACCTCTCTCCATTTAATGATATGCAAATGAATTTTCATGAACCCCATGATCCCATGCGATGATTAAACTGAGATGACATTAGCTGCCATGCTGCTGCCACTGTCAGTGTTTCCGTCTACCTCCTTTCTCTCTTCCTATCTCTACCATCTCTTCGTATCCACGACAACAGCCAACTGGTGATATTAAGGGGCTCATTGTCACCATTCCCTTATGAATTATCTTTGTGAGAAGAGAAATCCTGCACATCCAGGGTTACTTCAGAGGTTTTCCAGTGGTAGCAGAGATGGAGCAATAGAGCACATAATGTTAGCTTTCCCACCTCTAGCAGAAGTGCTATGCCAAAGACAGACAGTACATCTTACAACAGTATACAATTATTGCAGTGCAGAAACATTATGCAGGAGATTCTGGTAACCTTCCACATCTCTACATTTTCTATATCCAGTGCTCCCCTCCCTCCGCTCCGTTTCAATCTGGATCCAGCTCCACCTCTGCTGTCGTTTATTGTACTCCATTTGCATAATGAAGCCCAGGCTTAATTAAGATCCCACTGGAGTCTGGAGCCAAGGATGAAGGCAAGAAGGATGAGGACGAGGGGAGGGGAGGATCCAGCGTTCCTTAGCTTATCCGCACGTGTCCAAATAGGAGGCTCAATTTGAGGGGGGAGAAAAGCGTTGACGAGCGATTAAATCGCTAATTATGATCGGCTGTTAGAATTAGTGTGTGGCTGTTAATTAGCTGCAGATGATGCCCAGACAGTTGCCCGCCCCTGACGACTGCAGCACCCTCCCTGACTGGCAATAGAGGAACACAGCTTGACACCCTGAAGATGATGCGAACACTTCCCTCCCTTTAACATACACAGCAGTCTGAGGGAATATCCCTTTAAGAGCATCCCAGGTGTGCATGTTCAGGGAAGAGGTACTCATTCTTGTTTGCCCACTCCCACTGTTCTTCATCAAGCACACGATTTCTCATTTTTTCTTCTTCAGTGTCCTGTATTTTGCTTATTAGTCCTCTTCCTTTACATACTCCTCCATAGTGGAATGGTACACTCCATCGCTGTAGTTCTTTGGAATGGGCAGCAGCTTCCTTTTAGTACAGCAGTTGGCACTGGGCAGAGTTGGCATCAAGGAGACACATTCAGTCCAAATCCTCCACTGTATGTGCATGTTTGGTTCCAACGTTCAGGTACTATTTCATGTCTGCATTTCCTGCGCTTTTGTACATCTTCCTTTGGCACCAATGAATGCCTCCCAGTTTGCGCTTGGCATGGTGCCATCTCTGTTTCTGGTCCCCTTGAGGCGATGCCACCGCGGAAAACATTTAAGGCATTCGAAATCTTCTGCTCACCGTATGGAGGTTTCTGTTTGCAAATGTGTGTTATGTTGGCTTGGCAGTGTGCCATCTTCCTCGCTGTGCTTTTACAGCCCACAAAAAGATGCCATCACAGAATCGCTGGCAACGGTTGCCTGGGCACCTCTTCTTGGCTTTGTCCAAGCAAACAAACCGTGATTAGCGGCAAATCCTCAAGGGTAAGTCTTCTTGTCTTCGAATAAGACAGGTCTCCACCGTTCGCCTTCATTGCTTTGGGTATGGCACGACTGGAGCCTGGCATGGTGCCCGCTGGCTGGCACACAAAGGTTGGGATGAAAAGAAAGAAAAGTCTGAAGATGAATAGAATGCAACAATTTTCCCGCAGGTGTTGTGTCTTGTATGATCAGCGGTCATCATGGTCAAACAATATAGTAACTAGTTAACATCCTACTGTGCTTCTCCTCCGTCTATATCTGAGTCATCCTCTGTCTGCTGGCATCTCGCTGACTCCTATGCTTCGCTATCCTCTTCTATATCTTTCTTTTCGGTGCCCGTGCTGCTGTTCATTTCGCCCCATTGTGACTGTGCCAATGAAGGTGGCATCAGGGTAGCAGTATGGAGGTCTGTTTCTCTTCCTCTTCCATTCTTATTCTCTTCGCCCCTTCGCCCATGCCCATGCCCGTCCCCGCTCAAGCCCTGACTGGATGGCACAGTGCCAACCTGCCACCACCATCGCTCTCATTTGTAGCTCATCCCTTCTTTGCCCTTCCCCCTGTCTCTACATTTCCATCCCTCTCTCTTCCCCTCATTTCATTCATACACTTTCTGAATCATTTACTCTCAGAGTATGTTTGAAATGTTGGTTGCTAAGTTTACAAACACACAACCAATAATTCTTAAAAACCATGTTCTGAAATATCACTTTGCGTTTTGTCTTTGTTGTCATTTGGGAGATATTTCGGCACCTGAAGGAATAGTGGTGTCTGCCCTATAGGTAATTACTACAGCAGTAACTTATTCCACTGAGACAAGAGGAGGAAGACAAAGAGAGAGCTCTGAGTTTGCAGAAAGCTTATGTTGTTTTAATTAACTTTTACCAACCCCCATCATGTGCATATCCTTACACTTTTGTAGGAGGCTTGTTCAAGCTGATCTTGTTTAACACACGCTATAAAAATATACAATTGATCTAATTCTCAGTAAAATCGATTAAGTATCATTGACCTCATCTACTTTACCAATATGACCCTGCTCACTTATTTTTTTCCACTTCAATCTCTTGTGTCAAACAAAAGCTGCCAGTGGTGCTGGAGCTATTAACCAAATACTCTCATTAGTACACAAAACATAATGAATATGCAAATGATCTGTGTAATTTATGCATGGGCTGAGAGCCTTCCTTTATTTTCAGTCCTCTTTTGTATGCACTCTATTTATATCCTTTTTCCTAAAAACTTCACATTCTTCTGCCAATTTCTCTATTTTTCAGCCCACATCCTATGAATCGATCCTTGAGGGATTTCTTGAGGTTTTACTACTATCTGTTTTATATTATGTACTCCTCCTTGGTCATTTTTGATTGCCTTAACTAAGATTTGCAGTTTCTAATAGTGTTTCAAAGTTGCTTTTTCTTGGTTCTTGTTTTCTTGCTTATAACTAGGCATCTCCAAATACAAACCCTGAAGAAATGCATTAAATCAACAACTGAGTGTTTGAACAAGGTCGTTTTTTCCAGTAAGATGAATACTGAACACTCTATCAAGCGAATCACACCCAGACTTGACTGTGTGTCATGCTGTGTTTTCCCTTTGTCCCTTTGTGACTGTGTTGATCTTAATGTGTGGTCCAAACTGTGTGGTAAATTGAAACGTGTCCTGATAGACGGTGACTAGCTTTGCTCCTGTCTAGGATAAACACCTATAATACTCCAGCTCCCTTGGCAATCACCATAGCAACAAACTGTGGTACCCACGTGAGTTGCATAATAAGATGTTCCCTAAGACCATGGACCATAAAACAGCGACAAACTAGACACCCACAGCAATGAATGTGAATCAGAAAATAACCATTGAAATGTCAAACTTCACCTCTGACTCATGCCACACCAATCTTTAATGCACATCAATAGCTTTTCATCAGACAACACATGCTCTCAATTGCACAATGCGCTGTCTTTCTGTCTCTCCAGACCTTAACAGGTGCTGATGAGCTGCAGTCAATGATTGTAATGAGCTATCGATCACCGTGGGAAAACAGAGGGACAGAGAGGGGTGAGGGAGGTAGAGGGAACCGGAGGACACACACAAACAGAAGGAGGTGGACTGGCTGAAAAAGCAACTTCGGATGAAGTAAATGGAGACAAGCTACCTAAGACAATGTATCAATACCTGCTTTAATCAAGTCCTCATCTCTCTTGTTCTGGTTAAAACAGTTTATTGGAAAGTGCTTTGTGCCAGCACAAGTTAAAAGAAACTGTCCCAGTCATAGGTATTGAACTGGCTGATCTGTTCAGGATGACCATGCAGACATGCTTGTCATGACCGAGACCAGATGCCAGTGAATGGCACTGACGCAGTATCTCTATTTTCCTCTTTTTTTGTGCTGTGTGCATGGAGTGGAGGCAGACAGCTTTAGGAAAGGGGGAGGTGCATTGTGTGTGTCGTGTGTGTTGGCTGGCGTTTCAGATAATGAAATGCAGCAGGGAACAAAGAGCTGGGGGCCCCTATTCTCTGTGCTGCAGCTTCATTTTCACTCCCGTCAGTCTATGATTCTTCCATACCCTCTTTCTTGTGTATGCCTACATATGTGTGTTTATGTTTGTATGGGTGGTTGTTGTGTGTGTATGAGCGTCCCCTCCTCCTCCTCCTGTTAGTATTCTGCATGGCAGATCCCCCTAATGTAATAACTGTGTCTGCATGTCTAATTTACAGCAGGAGAGAGTAAATAGCCTGTGGTTAATTACAGTACGTGTGTATGTGTATGTGTATGTGTATGTGTGTGTGTGTGTGTGTGTGTGTGTGTGTGTGTGTGTACGCATGTGTCTACATGCGCGTGGGTGTGTCAGAATGATTTATGAGTTGCAAATAGCTACACCAGTGGCCCGTTTCTCCTCACTTAGTTTTTAATCTGTCTTTCCATTAATTTTCCTGGAGACGTTATTATGGTTTTATAACAGTGTGCACGAGGATGCACATGTGAGTGCACATATGTGTTAATGAGACAGAGGTATGGACACTTTGTGAGGATCGAGACTACATGGACACCTGGACTGCACTTAGCTTTGCTACTTTCCTGTTCTCTGTTTCCCTATCTTCCTTTTCCGTTTTCTCTTCCGGTGTTTCACTCACTCTCTTCATTGAAAGCCACAATGAACACAGATCTTTATTGACAGTACACGGTAGAACATGGAAACAGCAGGTCAATCCGTTTAGCCCAAGGGCCGATACACCAATTCACCAATTTGTCAGTGTTAGTTTGAGAGAGAAAAGCAGCTAATCTCTTCTCTCTGCTCTCTATTGATCACACACTTAGACTCCACTTCTCTGTCTAAACACTATTGATTCTCTCTCTCTCTCAATCTCTTTCTCTCTCTCCCTCTATTCTGTCTTGCTCTCTCTACACATACCACAGCTTTCAACACATCTTTCCTTCATGTACTCCTCCTTCTCTGATAAAAGCTTGAATACCTCAAACTGTAAGTCCTTGCACATGAGGCCTTGTGTCACATTTTTGATACATGCCAGAGCAGTACTTTAGCATAACATACCTTAAAAGGACTCAGAAATAAATATAGATGGCGCTTATCAAGTATGCAAAGCATTTTATAGTTTCTTCTTCAAGTCTCACAAATCATAGTTTCCCTGCTGTGCAAATTCAAAAGCCTACCCACGGTCTCATTTAAAAAAATCAATTACTTAGCAACCCCTCTACAGCATGAATACAGCCCATGATTAAAAATTCACTACTGGGTACACTGTCTCATGGCTTTGTTTTTCAGTCTCACATCACAGGGTGCACTTGAAAAGGACCACATTCCTGCGAAGATGAAGGCTTTGTGAAATTACAGAATGACCGTCTTTTGAGAGCTATCAACCAACAACAATCAAAATTAAACCAAAGATCTATGTTTGGTAGTAATTAATTTGTGGGTACCCCACTGTTAAAAACACTTTTACTGAAAGATTCAGGGAGGTAGAGAATTAGGTAGTATAAAAGAAGTGGGGAGACAAACATTCTTACATCCATATTTCTAACTTAATTTCAAATTAATTTAATGCAAAGTGTTTAAACCCAACTGTTACTCAAGTAGTAAAAACAGCATAGCACCGATGAGTGTCTATTTGTTAGACTTGTACACCCCCTATTGGTGATATTAACTCATTACCTTTGTTTTACATGTTACAAAACACTAACACATGGCTTGTGTAACTCAAAATCAGCTGTTTTTGTAACAGCATGGAACAGTACGGTATCTAAATGATTCCTGTTTGATGTAGTATATTTACTAGTTTTGACATTTTTTGAGCAGCAGTTTTTACCTTTTTAGTCGAAGATGTCTCCTTTAGCGGTTGCCAGTGGGGATGATTGTAAAGCCCTGGTGAGGAAGATGTTGAGAGAAGTACTTGTGGGTCGAGAGGATCCAGAGGGGTTCTTCGCCTTGTGTGTGTCCGTCCTCGGGTACCAGGACGCAATGTCACAGTTTCTGTCTCTTATCCAGCCCCTGTTCACGGCCAACAGGTCCCTCCACGCAACCCTCACCTCCATCTATCAGGAATATTTCTCCAAGGTAAATGACAGTTGGTTAAACTTTACTTGCATACTTCGCTTAAGTCACTGTTTTGACAGGTACAAACTAAAAAAAAAAGTTTATCATTTCACTTTATTGTAGTTGCAACCTTAGGGTACCCAATTACCATACAATTATTGGTGCGGAAGAAAAAAAGAAAGTCATTAAAAACAATACTGTTCACTACGTTAGCTACCCAATTGTGTAAGCTAGCTTAGATGATATATAATATAAATAGTTAATTGAAAGCAATAAAAAACATAGATTTAAATTACTCTGAGGTGCATCAAATTGGTCACTTTTAACGTACTTACCCTTTAGTTAGTTATTTTATAATATGACGTGTACAAAAGCTGTCTAAAAGTATAAAACAAAGTAAAACATAACATCAAATTATCACTTTTTTGACTTGTGAACTAGCTAAAACTGGAAACTCTTGGAACGTAGTGGTGCATTCACTGACGGCTGGGAAAAATACCAAATTGAAAATTTGTGTAAATTGCGAAAATGTCATCCTTTTGGTAACTTTTCAATCTGCTATACGTTTGCTTGCCACATAACAACTGTTTATGAAAGTCAGTAGTTTTAGTTTTTACAGTTAAATAATGACAATACACTTATGGATTTTGCAGAGTCTCGTTTTCAAATATATTGATGACAATTCTATTAGCTGATGAAGAGAGTTAATATCGTCTCCTTGTCGTATTAATGTACTTTCATTATCACCTTATGACTTATACATTGCGTGATATCAAAGTACTGTTTTTATTTTCTTCAAAATATAGCAAAGATAAGATCATTGTTTATGAAAAGGGAACGGATGAGAAACATGTGGGGAGGTTTACTAAAGTTATGTTAAAACTTCTTTTTTGTCTGCACAGATATATTCACCTGTACCAGCACTGACAATTTGCAATTAAGAATACATTTCACTTTGGCAGTGGCCCATGTTTATCTCTTGTGTCATATTAAAGGAGGATCCATAATGTGCTTTTGATTGAAAATCAAGATGAATGACTGAGACTCTTTAGAACAAGTCATATTTTGTATTATAAGGACTTGTTTGCACTATTTCATATTAAATTGCAGGCTGAAGATGATGAGCTACAACTTGCCCTTGCACTCTCTCTACTGGACATGGAAGATCAGATGTCAGCCTGTAGCCAAGGCTCCCAAAGTAAACAAATAAATGGCAGCTCAATTCAGAGTGGCCCTCTCCAAGGTACCTCAGTGTCTCAAGCTCAAAGAGGCAGCTATAGCCAGATAGCAGCAACAACAAACCAAAGACAAAATCCTAATTCATTACACAGTGGACACTGCAGCAAGATGAGCCCATATGAGGCCACCCAAAACTGTGATCTTGATAAAGGTATAGAAGAGTCAAATATTAGTCCAATTGTGTGTGTTTCTAGACAGTCCTCCTTGTTTTCCAAGCAGGACACATGTCTAGAAGGTATCCAAATGATGAAGGGAGATTCGAATGAGTTGCAGAAACCAAAACCAAAACGTTCAAGGAACAGGAGACAGCGACGTAAAGGGGGTGACCAACAGGTTGTAGCCGTTCCTTGTCGTCCATCTGCCCCGCCACCAGTTTTACTGTGGTTTCGAAGAGACCTGCGACTTTGTGATAACCCTGCAATGATAGGATCGTTAGAGGTTGGTGCCCCTGTCATCCCTATCTTTATTTGGAGCCCAGAAGAAGAGGAAGGACCTGGAATGACTGTGGCTATGGGAGGAGCCTGTAAGTTCATTTAACTATTTGCATACTCTCATTGTCTGTTACAGTACCCATCCCTTCACTCTGGAATCCTTATTTTCTTTCCTAACAGGTAAATACTGGCTTCATCAAGCTTTGTTCTGTTTGTCGTCATCTCTGGAGAGGATTGGCAGCCATCTTGTCTTCCTCAAAGCCACTGGAGAAGTGAATGATGTTGGATCATCTTTGCATACTCTCAGGGAGCTGGTAAAAGTGACTGGGGCAAGAACAGTCCTAGCTAATGCCCTCTATGAGCCATGGCTGAAAGACAGGGATGACAAAGTGGTGTCAGCTCTACAGAAAGATGGTGTTGAATGCAAGATGCATCATTCATACTGTCTCAGAGATCCTTACTCTGTCAGCACACAGGGGGTGGGACTAAGAGGTAAGTCATTGAAACTGGTGTTCTCACTACTTGTGATAATATTAAAACTAGAACATGAATATCTATTAAAATTGTTTTCATTTGTTAATTCAGGGATAGGTTCAGTGTCTCACTTCATGAGCTGCTGTAAACAGAATCCAGGATCTGCCATAGGTGTTCCCCTTGATCCTCCTGTATGTCTTCCACCGCCTGCCCACTGGCCTCAGGGTGTGTCTTTGGACATACTTGGACTGGCACGAATGCCCCGCAGGAAGGATGGCACTGTGGTTAGTGGCCACAGCAAGAGAATATTACAAGTCAGCCCCAGTGCACAATGGGTAATATCATATGATCCTGAAAATCGTCTTGTGTTCACTTTCAGATTGACTGGGCTGCTAACATTAGAAAATCTTGGGATTTCAGTGAAGAAGGAGCACAAGCCCGGTTAGAGGCTTTCTTACAAGATGGTGAGGTGCTTTGCTTTCATCTTGTAAAAATATGAACTAATATGATTAATTTGTAAGTAGCGTGGATCATAATTCTCATGTTTCTTAGGTGTGTATAGGTACGAGAAAGAGTCGGGTAGAGCTGATGCCCCAAATACAAGCTGTCTGTCCCCCTACCTCCATTTTGGTCAGTTAAGCCCACGCTGGCTCCTGTGGGATGCCAAAGCAGCATGCTGTCGACCCCCAAAGTTTCAACGCAAACTGGCCTGGAGAGATTTGGCTTACTGGCAACTAACACTATTTCCTGATCTTCCCTGGGAATCCCTTAGACCTCCATATAAGGTATGAATTGGAAACAGATACGTTATTGTTTAGTCAGACAAAACATGTTCTGCAAGGTTTAATATGTAATATACAGTAAGCCCTCTCATTATTACCTCCACCAAGGAGGGTATGTTTTTGCCGGCATTGGTTTGTTTGTTTGTTGGTTTGTGTACAAGATAACTTAAAAACTAATGAACAGATTTTGATGAAATTTTCAGAGTAGGTTGGTAATTGGGAGATCGACAAATGATTAAATTTTGGTGTTGATCTAGAAGAAAAAAACGCCATTACTGAAAAAGACAATTTAGTGAATAATACTGAATCTAATTATGATATCAACATGAATTTTAGATGGAAATCCTAATATGGGGAGAACTGAGCTGCTTGGTGGAGGTCTACGCTCTCCGAGTGCTTTTCTTTCTAGTTACAAAGTAAACCTGAAAGGATGACGTAGAACACAAACGCAAAATGGATGTGTGTTTAATCACCTGGAAGGAAGTTACAACTGCTACTGTCTATAGAAAGTAGAAATACCTGAAAAATAATCACCAAAAAATGATTCAACAACTAGAAAAGCACTCGGAGAGCACAGACCTCCGCCAAGCATTTACCGCAATGTAATAGAAAATTTCAAAGTGATCCCGAATCCAAGATCTCTTCCGGATCATCACCAAAATCTAATCGATTGGTCCTTGTGTCATTTCCAAGGTATCCTGAAAATGTCATTGCAATCCTTCCAGAACTTTTTGAGTTATTTTGTACACAATCAGACAAAAAAACAGAAAAAAAACGCTCGTAGAGCGAGTGGTTGTCAAAATCGAATTTTGACGAAGTTAGAGAAATTTTAAAGATTTTTTTTTTCGTGACCTTGACCTTTGACCTAGATTCATGAAAATCAATAGGCTTTGTACTTAGACGATGCTCTATCTGAT
>JAPTYR010000026.1:15013051-15023886 GCA_029814505.1 Siphamia roseigaster | reverse complement strand
CATTTAAATATATTGAGTTAACTTTCAAATGTTCAGTGGTGTAAAAAAGACACCCAATGCATCTGTAATGTATTACATTGTGAAAAACTCTTAAGTCAAAGTCATTCCCTTCTGCATGTGCTGTGGTCTGTCGAGGTTAAAACTGGATGTTTCAGTAGATAATGAAACACATTCAGGATATGACATGTTGAAACGGTCAAGAATTCTGTTTTGTTATTTTTTCATGGTAACAAGAAACAAAGAAATCCTTTTGTCACAGTATGTCTGATGCAGCCACACCTTTTGAAACACAAAAAAAGATTTTATATGTTCAGATATTTTCTTATTCAGATATTTCATGATAACATCTGTGATTGTGTGAAATTTTAAAGTCGTCCAAAAACTTTTTTTTGTGTATGTAGCAATAAAACTGTTGGTTGGATTCATACCAAATTTGGATTATAGATTACTAGTGACACAGAATATTTATATTATTACATTTTGGAAAAGTAAGTCAAAGTTTAATTTTTTTATGAATTAAAAAAATAAATACAAAATTTACTTATAATGGGCAAAATTTCACATATCATTAGAAGCAAAACTAGTGGTTGTTGAAGTCATACCAAATTGACTTTATAGATTGGCAATGACCTGGAATGAATCTCATTACATTTTGTGAAAATTAGACCATAGTTCAAATTTTTTATGATTTTATTTTATTTTTTGTATTTTTAAAATTTTTTTTAATTATTTTTTAAAATCTTTCCATTTACTTAAAATGGGTAAAATATGTGTGAGGAGCAGGGTTTTGTTGTAACTGGCACCACTTGTTTTTATTGAGTCCATCACTGTAAGCTAGGGGGTGTCAAATATACAGCCCATGAACCAAGACTGGGCTAATGAAGGGTTCAGTCCGGTCTGTGGGATGAATTTGTCAAATGCAAATTATACACTAAAGATATTAGCAATCAAGGGTGTGAAAATAATTTTAGTTCAGGGGCCACACACAGCCCAATTTGATCTCAAGTGGATCAGTCCAGTCAAATACTATTATAACAACTTCTAAATAATGGCAACTACTAATTTTCTCCTTGCTTTAGTTCAAAAAAGTATTATTACATATAAATTATCTCCATTTGCAAACCATCCTTTCAAGAAATATGAATAACCTGAACAAATATAAACAACCTGAAATGTCTTCAAATGAGCAAGTGTAATTTTAACAATATGCCTGTTATTAAATGTTTTGGGCCTTTGCAGATCCACTGTGACCTTTTAAATGTAATGTGCAATTATAATTGATATGACGAAGCATAAAATTGTTAAAATGGGTTATTTTTCTTAAGAGATTTCTGTTCATGTTATTCACATTTTTTAAACAAATACTTTGTCAGTGGAAACATTTTCATAATGTAACTTTTTCACTATTAATATTTTACCGGTCCAACCCATTTTGGATTATATTGGTCTGTATGTGGCCCCTAAACTAAAATGAGTTTGACACTCTAGGTATAAGTTTCTGTAAATACCAAAGGCCAGATTAGACCCCTTGGTTGGCCACTTATTGGCAGACTGTATCTCTGACACCCCTTCTATATTGTATATATCACAATCAATTTATTTTTATACCCAAATATATACTGCACATGCATTTTGCTTTCTATCTGAATATTTTTGACATTTTGGCACAACACCTTTCCCACTGTACTCTGAATTTGTAAGAAAACATCTCTTCAATCACCTCTAGATGGCACTATCATCATGTACATATGCTGACAGTGCGTGTTCATACAAAATGAATCCATTACAAAATATATTTTCTTCTTCTGACTTCTTTTTTCTTTTTTTTCCTGTAGAAATGGAATAGATTTCATCCTTTGTTCACTTCAGCTTTTACTTGAATTCTTAATTGTTTTTAAAATGTTTTAATGTCTCTTATCTTGACTGTCTTTTAATGCATTTTAATCATTGTGATTTTCTTGTATGTCTTATGTAAAGCACTTTGAATGTGCTATACAAATAAATTTGCCTTGCCTTGCCTTTGATATCGCTGGTCTACAAGTAAAATGCCTCTAAAATAAAAGTAGTGAAACTTTACTGAGTTTGAGTCACTAATAAAGAAAAAAATAGTAGAAAATGCTGGTTGGCTGTAGTTTCCAAGATAGTTTTGGGTCAAATGATGAAATTCTGAGAATTAATGATAGGATGGGTTTTAGTCAAATGGAATGTTTGTCTCAGAGCTACCAGATCTACTTCAAAACACAATCTGCACATTATTCACTTCCCTAGTTCTTTCAAGTTGAATAATCATAATTCTATTGCACATAAACCTTTGTCTTATCCATAACATTGAGCACATTTAACCTCTGAGACAAATTGTAGACCAGTCTATTTTTGGTGCATTAATTGTTTCCAGCATGCTTTCCGGACTTTAAATGCATTTAATTTTTGTTATTGCTGAGATGAGAAGAAACAAGTACAGATATATAATTAGTGCATTTAAGGAGATTTTTTCAAGGACTTATCAGAGGATTTATTTTTCTGATAAATGTTTACTTTTACTCCGTACATGGGAAGATAAATATATATATTTTTTAGTCCTTACCTTTTCCAAACATTTTTGTAAGATCAGTTGTAATACATTGTCAGTTATGGTTTAGGACAACAATGGTCAATCGAGACAGATCTCATTCTTCTTGGATGGGATGATAACACCAAGAAAAGACAACCCTTTGGCATGTAGAGCAGTGCAACTCACACAACAGATGCAGCAGTGAAAAAGATGTGACACAACACAACACGGAAGACGACACTGGAAAAAAATTGAGCTGCGAGCTGAGACCAGGAGACCTAATACTAACATGGATGATGTCACATTTAATACCCTATATTCCAGAGCATGTATTTTTTTTTTTTACTATTCAATCAAGTTGATACTGAATCATTATTGCTTTGCCAATGTATTTATTTTACACAGGTACTGATAAGTAATTTTATTTCCTGAATAGAACCATACCTACCTAAGCTCACTGTCTATTAAAAGCTACTCTGACTTTTCCACCTTTTAATAATAAATATGGCTCATTATTATGTGTTTATTTGCAGGTTTTAACATCAGAGCCTTTTAATGCCACATAATACCGTCCTTAGATGTACCATTGAAACATTTTGGTGAACTAGTTTATATACATGTTGCAACTGGATAAAACAAATATCTTACCATTTTAAACTGGTCCAGTGACTATAAAGGATGTGGGCCCCTTGAAACGGACATGGTTTAATTTGATTACATTATTTGTTTACCTTGTGCCACAACTTTAATCTCTGGTTTCCACATTTACCAGTGAACTCAAAGACCCTGATGCTGTTCCAAGTACTGCACATTGTCGAGACTTGTGCCTGTTGCAAAATCAACATCGGCTTCCAGGCTTATCTGTATGATGTCTCATGGGCCTGCTGTATAACAAAGCCTCACATGCCAGTATACAAATCCAAAAAATAAAAGAATAAGATTGTGTTAAACTGTGTTTATTACAAAGAATCCGGAGAAGAACACAAGGCTAAATTGTCAAAAACCTGCCTCTTTCCATAAAAATAACAATGATCATCTTTGAAGAGCTCCACAAACTATCATTCTGGACCCATTCTATTATCATTTTTAGATTTAAAACAACCTTTTAAAGGGTGTTTTGAATGTGATTACTTAAAAAGAAAATCACATTTCTTGCATTATGTAACTCCGCTGATTGTTTGCGATGATTATTAATTTGCATTTTGCACATCTGTGGTTCAAATATAAAATGCAGACAAGATAGTAGCATCATTAAAACACCAGTGTGTTCTCAGGAGCCATGTAGATGCACAAGCAGCTAAATCTTTTATGACCATTGGCTTAGATGTGTACAATTTTAATCATACCTTGCCGTTTGTACAAAATCAATCATTGAATCACACAAAGACTGGTGAGACAGGGGTTAAGCCTTCTTCTCATCGACCAACCTAACAAAAACCTTAAATTATTTATTAAGTAACACTTGTATTCATACAAAACAACAGAATATATAAAGAAAAGCTCACTCTCATGCCTGGGAAGTCTACTATTGCTCATAATTGCATTAGCTGAGGAAATGGCATGTGTGGATTAAAAATAATAATAAAGCAAACTAGAGTGTTTCACACAGTCATACACTCCCTTTGTCCTTTTCTGGCTTCAAAAAACTATGCTGTAAAACAAACTAAGATACAGAATGACTAAAAGTGTCCTCCCTATACCTGGGCTAAAAGCTACAAACATAAATAACAAAAGCACATTTGTTTGGCTTTTACATTACACAGCTTCAAGAGTCCATCCAGTGTCCACTTTTCCTTATTTGATTCTGAAGAAAAACAAAACAAAACAAAATGACAACAATTACAACATTAATAACAGTAAAGAGAAATGGCAGCTTGCTCTGGGGAGAATGAGTGAAAACAGAAGGGGTGAAAACTCATAGGAGTGTTTTGTCGTTTCTCCATCAGAGCTCATTGGAAGCTTGCTCGCCCTTGTCGACAGGGCGTGTAACATGTAACATGTCTCTGTAAGGTCCCTCCTGTAGGGGGTGCTGTGTGCTGCTGGATGGGTGTGAGGAGAAGAGGTGAGTACTGATGGTCTGTTGCAGGCAGACGGAGGGGGTCTTTAAAGTTTGTAAAGTCTGTCTCCTCACTGCAGGTAGGATCAGCTGGGGTGGAAAAGCCAGGAGGTTCTTCTTAGACCACCGCGCATCACAGACACAACACACTCTCTCGTGCACGCACACACACACTCCTGACGTCCCTGTGCACATTCAGCCAGACGCAGACACCCCTGCTTATTTTTAGGTGGTTCTTTCCTCGCCGTCGGTTTCCTGCCTGGTCCGGCGCAGGTTGCTCTTCATCTTCACAAACTCAGGGGTGTTCTCTTGCTCCTCTTCGATTTTCTGTTGCTCCAGCTCCAGCTACAGAAACAAGACGAGATATATTCAGATCAAAGAAGTCATAAATTGGATGTGTCAGGTGAGAAGGTCAAATCACGAACATGGCTGATATACAAATCATGTAAACTCTTTATTTAAGTGGATAAATCTAATGTTTGACTATTAAATTATCTGAGAATATTGAAATTTACTGTCTACAATAGGACTTGGAACCAGGAAATGAATCACCATTAGTTAGATAAGCAAATATTGTAAACTATGCTTGTCATTATTTAGAACATTTGAATTATTAAAGATAATAATGTAAATTATCTCTTTTATCACATGTTTAAGGGCCACCATTTATAAGCTGAGGACTGTGTCTGAGGTGTCCTGATTAAAAATGTATCTTGTAAATAGACATCACAAATATATAGACATTACAGGGAATAAAGATTGGGGGTAGGAGTATATACATTTTTTTTTTTTTTTTTTACTTCTTTCCTACTCCTTTTTGAGCATGTTTAATTTCATTTATTTTAATTTTTTATTTGTGTATGAATATAGATTTTTTTCATTTACTCATCAACCCTTTATGTATCATTATGGATGTTTTGTTGCTTGATTTGTTTTGATTTCATTTTCTACATGTTCAAAATAAAGATTTCAAACAAAAACAAATTAATTATTGGATCTTAACTGTTTGTAATAATTTTGCAATAAACTGATTGAACTGAATAGTTTCAAACAGTAACTGTCACCTTCAATGCAAGTATGCATATCAGTGTTAAAGGTGCAGTTTATATGCACTTGTTCAATAATTTACCTGCTCTAGTTTCTGTTGTCGCTTCATAAGCTCTATCTCCAGGTCACTCCTCTTCTTATGTGCCTCCTGTTCTTCTTTTTGCGCCTTCAGCACTTGCTCCCTCTTCCTTTTCTCCAGAACCTTCTGGAGCTCCGGTTTGTTCTGAGGAGCCAGGCCCCTGTGACGAATCAATCAGAGAAAATGCACATTACTGGACTAAAACCTAATTAAACTTCCAAAAAACACACTGCAGGACCTAATTCAGACGGCGACTGACATGCACACGATGTACAACAGATGATGCCCATGACCTCATTTTAGTCTGACACGCATTAGATTGTCAGGATTAAATATGTCAGTTGTGTTTCAGGGAAGTTTGGGTTTTCAACAAATCACAGATTGCTCCACATTTTCCAAATATGCGCGCAAGGTTTTTGCCAGCACTGGAAATTACTTCGGAAAAAGATGTTGCAACCACAGACCTCTTCTCATTTTTTTTTGGTCAAAATACCTCAATCTTCAATGAATATATTTACATACTCCTTGCTTGCAGTGTGATTTTTGTGAAGTGAGAATTAAGAGTAGAAACAAGAATTTTAGTAAAGTGTGAGTCTGGTGAAGAGGCACAAAACACCACATGTTATATAATGTTACAAGCTCTTCCAAATGACCAGAGTGAGGGGAGGGGGCTGAGGCTGGGGCTTAAAGAAAGGAGGTTGAAATAGCCAAAACCAATGGAAAACAAAGAATTCACAATAAATGCATAATAAAACTTGACTTCTGAATACTAAAAGGATATAGGCTTTACTTATCCATGTCATAAAAATCCTGCTTCCACTCCTTTACTTTAACAGACTATAACAGGATGACATTACACAGACTGTTCAGTTTCTTCAAATAAAACACAGTGTGCCTACCTGCCTGCGTTTTAACACAACAGTCCCTTAATTAAATACATTATTGAATTCTCAAGGTTACATAACCAAGTACTTGTTGTTCCAGGAAGCAGTGGATGTTTTTGTACAAGTCACTAATTTCTCTACAATCAGCGGCGCAGTTACACGTCTCGGGGTTTCCTGACAGCGAGGGTCTCATGAACGCACTTAATGGGTTAACGCAGAGGGTAAATGGCATGATCAAGCTGTTCCATGCAGGAAAAGGGGAGGTCAAGGTCACAGGCAGCAATAAGACAGGTTGTAAAGATGCTTAGGCTGCTCTTCTTTCACTCAGGGAGATGTTTACATAATCACAGACCCCTCCTATCCCCTCTCCTCCCATGAGAGAACACCCTCTGGCACACAAGGAGGAATGCGAGTTTAAATCCCACACATCAATACCTCCATCTGCTCAAATGCTTCACCAGTCTTGGTGACTGAATTTCTGAAATTCCTCTGTATATACGTGTGTGTGTGTGTGTAGGAAGGGTCACCATAGCGAAGGTAGCAACGGCTGAGAAACGGCCTTTAGCAAGAGTCAGTTTTGTAATCTTGATTACATAACTGTTTTTTGTTTTTTTCCTCTGTCAAACAATCGTTCATCCATCCATGCATTTATCCACCCCCGACCCCTCCGCGTCCATGCTCTCATCACTGTGACTAATTCACCGTGCAGGGAAGCTTTCTATACTTCTGGTACACAATAGAACACACAATGAAAATATGGTCACACCCTCCATTAAACCCAATGGATTCATCTTTTTTGGCTACGTAGACCTCAAACATTCCTAGCCTGGATGATTTAAAAAAAAACATAATGTAGACTTTCAAAAGGAAACAAACTGGAACAAAAGTTGATTTGTCTCATGAAATCCCTCTCTAGGTGTCTTTAGTGGCTAACCTTTTCCTCATCATTCTTTCATGTCTGGCCGTCATCACTACATAAACACCTCACTCTTTGACCCGTTTCACACAGAGCATCGCTGCTGTGATGTAAGAGCTGCCAACAGCATGTGTGTTTATGCTGCTATTAATAGCATAAACAGAGAGCTGCTGTTTGGTGAGAGAAAATACAAACATTCAGCGTCAAACGGATGATCACCAGCGCTGATGTGGAAGCTTATTGGAGCATCATGAGCTGGATGTATTATGATACGCTCCAAACATCAGCAGCCATACCAAGTTTCTCCTGGACAGTATATCTGTGTGACCTTTACATAATAAATTTTTGACACAGTAATACATTTGAGGTTTTATATAACACTTGCTATAAAACTTTCATGTTTCTGAGCTTTATATAATACTGCTGCTGGGGGACCAGTGAAGTCAACGAAAGTGATACAAAGCAGAAATGGCACTGCCGTCTGCATGGTTACTATTAAACCAATTAAGTAGCAAGAACATCGTATTAACCCATCCTCTACCAGTAGATGTTACAGTGTCTGCTCTGTTTACACAAAGTCCATCCAGTTTTTAGCAACGGAAAACACGACAGATGATATGATAAACAACTGAGAAGTTGTCCAACAACCTAATGCACGGCAGTAACGTTTAACCTTTGAAACAATAGATTAAAAAAACGATTATCTGTTCAGTGCACGTGAAGACATCTCGGTACCTTTGTTATTATTGACCTAATCTTATTGGAATTCTGCCCCTACTGTTCAACACTCTTTCCTTATCTTCTTAGTCATAAACTCTGATAAAACTTCCAAGGAATGCAAGGTTGTGTTTTATCATGACACAGCTACAAAAAGACAAAGGAAGTAAAACAGAGGAGGTTCAATGTTCTCTCTCCTCTAACCTCTTCTGGTTCATGAGCAGCTCTCGGTGCAGGTCCTGGTGGTTGCGGGAGGTCTTGACCGGGTTGATCAGCTTTTTGGGTTTGATGAGCTCATCGCAGTCTCCCTCCAGATAGTCTGGCTCCGCCATGACACTTCTCCCCGGTGACAGTGATAGACCAGGGTCACAAGGATCTGAATAGACACAAGACAAAAGGATCTGTATTAAACATTTAATGCAAAGTGATGTGAATGCAGCAAAACAAACACTTGACTTATTTATTTATTTTTTTAATGTTAAGTTTAATCATATACTGTAGCTCAAAATTCCAACTTCACCAGCAACAGCTGTACAATCAGAACAAGCTGTGCAATATATAACACCCTCCACCTGCTGACCCCTAATGTCATTGCAAAATCTAATATGAGCATTTTTTTTATCCTCTGGCACATTCTCATAGCTTCTGAATGGTCTCCATGGTGACAGAGGGACTCAGCGGTGGAATTACATAATTGTTCCACACAGTGAAGAGAACATTTCATCCCCTGTTTAGATGATATGAAAGCCATATGCAAATGCTCTTTCCCTTCATTTCAAATACACAGCACAGGCAACATTTGCAATCAGTTTTTGATTCTTTAGAAATCAAAAAGATCACTTCAGTGTTAAAGTTTTGCAAGACAAAAAGCACAAGATAAAAAAAACACAAGATAGATACACCTTTAATTGTTATACATTAAATATTTTCATATCCCATCCTCCACAGACCCAACCATGTTTTTTGTCTTGTCATGTTTGTGGACAACATTTTCCCAACTTTGTCTTTTTTTTTAAAGCCACTACAAAGGATATTCACAGAAAACACAAATAAATACATAAATACAATAAAGTGACAGTGTCATGCCATTTTTAATCTAGACAATTTTTTTATTAAAAAAAAAAACCCTGAAATTTGTATTTTCCTCTAAATATTAAAGAAATTTGTTTTAAAATGGTCTGTTGATTTTAATGTTTTGGGTTAACATTAAATTGTGATAATGTATCCCAAAAGTAAAGTCTAACATCTTTACTTGATTCATATACAAAACAGCACCTTACAAACGACTTTCCCAAAGGACCATAAATACAATACAAATGACTTAAATATTACTAATACATAAATAAATGTAATCCATAAAAAAACATTACAAGTTGCACTGCAAAAAAATAAAATAAAAAACTACTAACATTCCTCACAGTAGACCAATTATTGATCTACTGTCTGGTTTGGTTAACAAAAATACTTCCACATTGATGGAAAAGAAAAGAGTGACCAAAACATCTGAACAAACCCAGAAACATTTTTTTTCTCCAACTATCACTGTACCTTAAAAGATGATTATTCTTTATTTTTAACACCTCATAAAAACTGAAACTACTCAGGACTTCACTCCTATTCAAAGTTAACGGAGGCTCAACTCACCCTGCAGATGAGGAAAGACGGGGTATCTGAACATTGTCGTCATCTCTGCTGTTTCACTTTAAAACATATGTTCCAGAAAAAGCTATTGGAGCTCACTGTCCTGTTTATCGGTACACTGCAGAGCCTCACGCAGTCAGAGGTTCTTTGTCCAGTACAGCTGTCTTCTACTGACTATGCTGGAGTTCAGTCTGTTTTATAGCTCCCCTCACACACCCCACCCTCCCTTGGTCTCTCTGCTCCCTCCCTCACCTGCTCTCTTCTACACACTGTAAATGCAACCTATTCAAGAAGACCAACATAAAACCAATTATTCCACAACACTACTTCAGTTACTCAAGTGTAATGTTGTGTCATATTATTTTTTTCTCTCTCATCTATTTAGTACCATCAAATAGGGCTGCATTGCTGACTTTCTTATAATGCATTGAAATTAAAATGATGCATCCGTTTACTTCAATATTAGGGAGAACTATATTTATTTTCCTCCTGAGACTGATCTGTCAAAAATGACAACTTCATGGCATTTCTGTGTTATAAAGCTGTTCTCTCTGTGGCGGTTCAGCAACAACAAATGAAAACCAAAAACATGGAGTTATATTTGGGAACATTGAGCCGACCAATCACAGTTATTTTTCACAGTCGTGATGGTTTATCCTGCACGTGTTTGAGACAAAGGAGGAGGAGTGAGTTCTCAAAATCAAAACATGAACTCCAAGGGTTATTGTAATGAGTTGAAGACTCCACTAGAGGGCAACAGTCTTGCATTCCAGAAACTAGATCTTGTCCATTACATAACAAAAGAAGCTGAAGGTAAACACGGTTTGCAGCACATGATAAGAAACAAAGACCCCAGGTGTAGGCTGTGTGTAGGCTGTGTAGAGAAGCCCCTGAGACAGTCCAGCACATCACAGCAGGGTGTAAGATGCTGGCAGGGAGGGCAT
>JAPTYR010000026.1:14972244-14983567 GCA_029814505.1 Siphamia roseigaster | reverse complement strand
CACGCACGCACGCACTCACACACACACACACACACACACACACACACACACACACACACACACACACACACACACACTTCTATGGAGATCAGGAAACAGATCATGTTGAACAGGAGATCAGGACACATTTCACTGACATCCTATCTATAGTCACTCAACACTCTGACCACAACATGTGTGTATGTGTGTGTCCGCATGTGTGTTGTGAGTTTAAGAGCCTCCTTATGGTGAATACATGAGAAATGTCTGTTGTAGATCAATGACAACTAATGAATGAAATCCTGACAGGCCCCTATTCTCCACAGATAACCGACTTTATTTGGGTTACATAGCCCTCTTGTGGTGATTTAATATATTGCAAGTTTGCAATCACCTGCATGGTCATTTAATTAAATAATGATCTTTTAGGCTTTTAGGATGATTCATCACATAACACAGACTGACACCAGACACTTTACCTTAGGTTTTCTGATGACGATGGAGGGTCTGGGTATTTGAGGATAATTCTGCTCCCCCTCACGACTCAAATCAAACTCCACGTCCTCCTCATATGAGCTTTCTGAGGGGCTCTGGTAAGCTGGTGTTGACTCTAAGCATGTGCCAGCATCTTTGTCCTGCAGGTGGCAGTTAGAGTTTGTTTTGGTACCATTTATACTTCTGGTTCTGGTGGAATGGGTGGAGATACAGCTGACAGTCCTTTGAGGCTGCGAGTACTGCCGCAGTGGGCTGCCTGAGGCTTCTGGCTGTGATATAACAGGCTCTGCTGCTGGAAGGCCATGGTTATTTCTGCTTGTTATGGAGTTGTTTTGCTCCTGAGAGGGTGCTGGATCTGTGTTAACATCAGATGGGTTACCAAAACAGTTGCCCAGAGATGCACAAGGTAGCCCATGCATGCTGACAGATACAGTGTTTAGCAAAAATAAAAGCAGTAAAATGAATAACTGCAGTGACATTAGGTGAAACTGAGAGTCCCCAATGTGTGAGGCAACATCTGAGCAGCATGAGTTTTCTTTTAGAAATACATAGTCCTTTAAATGGCATTAAAAAAAAAAACACTATCAAACTTCTTTAACACTTCTAAGATAATATCATCAAATAAAAGCAACTCCTTCTCCAAGCCAGCCACTCCCTTTGTTCCATGTCAGAGTATATTCTCAACAGCTCTCCACTTCAGTATGTCTTCCTGCAGCCAAATATCAACCTAAATAAAACTCCTGGAGGTGTCAGCCGTGTTGTCAATCAATAGGTCATTCTGTCATCGCATCATTAGTCCCTCATAGAAAACAGATTTCCAGTCAGTTTCCTTCCATGCAGCCTAGGCTGAGCGGTGGCGTACAGGTCACTCTTTCCTCAGCCCTTCATAGTCCGTTATCTACCTGAATGACAGCCTGCACACTAGAGTCTGCAGACTTTTTGTATGGATGTGTTGCTGTGTGTCAATGCTGGGTGTCTCATTACTTGAACTGGTAGTCCCTGGTCTGCTGTGAGTTTAGAGGATGGGGTTGGGCCACACTATTCTAGCAGGACTCTGGTTACCATCTGATTCCGGGTCAGTTACAAAGCCACTTGTCCTACACATCACTACCATTAATTAATCAACTCTACTGATCACAGAGCAGTGTCTGGAGTGTAAAGGTTATTGAAGTGTTACAGATGGTTGAATATGAAAGCTCAGGTTTCAGGCAAACACCGTAAGTGATAGGCCTCACATGAGAAAGAGAAAGGAAGAGAGAGAGAGAGAGAGAGAGAGAGAGAGAGAGACCGACCTGGCATCCCTCCTCACAGAATGAGACCAGAGAAACCCAGCTGCCCTTGGGTGACTGCTACTTAAATATTCATATAATCACATAAAACTGACTTGCATCCATAGTTTAGACGTTTTTTTTAGAAGGTAACATTAAATGATCAATATAACAGCCCTAAAGAAGGCTAAATTACAGCACAAGTAAATACACTATGTCAGTACAATGGCAGAAATACATTTTTGTATGCTGGTTCTTTTATTTACTAGTATATGTATGATTTGATTGCAATGTGATTGAGGTATTATTAGGGTTACATACCACTGAACCCCACAAAAAATGTATTGCATGATAATGTATAGTATATGCCAATGAACAACTGCTGGGTAATGCTGGGTAATTCACAAGAATAGTGGATTTTCTTAGTTTGTATACACAGTTAGTTGTAGTACTAGTTTAATATGAGAATTTATTAAGACTGTATTTTAAAATTGTGATGTGCAAACAATGTTTTTGGTTTAATTGTCTCATTAGGAGTCAAGCATTATGCCAGAATATTCTGTTTCAACATGACCATAAGGAAAAAACTAGTCAGCTCAAACATCCCTGGTTGTCGCAGAATTAACACCTCCAACACTGGCCAAGATGGACTTTAAAGCAGAATGTCATAAATTATCCATGTGAGCTGGAAGATAACACAGCCTCGACTGGAAATTGGGACAGCATTAAAATACAGTTTGATTTGATGTCCAGGTTAGGAAATTCACCATACATTATTTTATAAAATACTTACATTTTAATATTTACTGTTGCCTATAAAGTTGAAATAAAATACTCTGCCTTCTCTCAGGAAATGATTATGAAAATGTGATTTATTTTTGATAGATCCAGTGTAACTGGGACTCAGCATGTAAACATTGCACCTTGTGAATAGTGAATATTGATGATGTGAATTAATAGGAAATAAAAGAGGAAAGTTTCTGGAAAAAAAAAATCATCCCAACTTTATGGGCAACAGTGTGTAATATTCATATTTTTTTCTTAAATGTATTTTTTGTTTTTAATATTATTTACATATTTGGTGTATATTCTAACTGTACATACATTACTAAAAAGACTGAGAAATGCATATATGTAGTCATGCATTTCAGAAAAAATATTAATATTGCAGAGGCTATATGGGATCATCTGGACAGAAAAAAGGATAAAAGACCAAAAAAGCCTCTGGGATATTATGAGGGTGAGTAATATAACACAAGATTATCAAAGAAAACATCCAGACAGTCTACCCGAAAGAGTTGAGGATTAACTAAATCCAAATGAAGGTTATATTGAATACTAGCTTTACCTCCAGAGGTTGTTTACTTCTGAATTGTGTGTGAGTTTATGTATTCTGTGAAGTAAACTATTAAAAACAAAAGTTTCAGTGGAAAAAATAGCTTCTTTAAATCAAAGTGGCAACATTTAGCGTGAACTTACTTGGCATTTAACATGCCTTTAATCCTTTTGTTCAAACATGAGATTTATTGCTTTAATTTTCTGATATTCTATACCAGGTTTCATTTAACACATATCAGATGTTTCAAATGGTTTGTGTTAGTTCTCATGGGTACAGCTGCCACACTAAATTTTCACTTTAACTTTTAGAACCCATTTAATTCAGTTTTCTGTGCATATTTTATAAAAAGAGAGATGCACACTTATTACAACTCTTCAAACAAAACACCAAAGGCTGTGTAAGAGCTTTGCTCCATATTGCATATATACTTTTTCCTCTGAAATTCAGGGGTTCTCAATTTTGACATAGCAAGACATAAAAATAACACAGAAGGCTCTAAATATGCATTTTGCTGCTGCAGCTGAAATGAAATGAAATCTAAAATATGTATATTCAAGGTCATATGTCTTCTTCACCTTCAATGGATTTTATTTTTTCATGCCAAAAAGCCATGACACAATTGCATTTTTATGTAATTGCACAGTGTCCCTTTACACCAACACAGACACATAAATTCACATTTCCAGTATATTTTATGATAATAATCCTTTTGTGTGACTTAATTTGTTTTATAACTATGAAAAACAAACTTAAGCTAAATGTACATTGTCTGATTAAAGCGGTCAGGAACTGTTTACAGTGAGAAGTTGCAGAACTTGGGCGTCCTCTGGCGACCAGTGGTAAGAACTGCATTTGATCGGTACAAGAGCCTATTACATCTTCATAGTCCTGATTTCAGCAACAAAATACTGACACGTCCAAACTGTCCATCTTCATAGGAATACAGATCACAACAATAGCATCGACAATAAAGGCAAAATATAACAGAAAAACAGATGTACGCATTGCAAGTGTTATTTCACCAGATTTGTGCAGATAGTGTGAGAAATTAAGGTAGCCATTAGATTTTCTTATTTATTCTGAGTATTTTTTGTCACCAATTGCTAAAAGATAATTACTTTTTTTTTCTTGGCAACGTCAGAGTAGCGTCAGAGCCGGTGGTTAAGATGGACACGCACATACAAATACGTCAAGGTTACAAACATACCTGAAGAATACCGACTAGCTTATTATTTGACTTTCAAAATAAAGTTCTATACTTGTAAAATTAGAATTTTAATGGGTATAGAACCTTAAAAAATTAATTAAATATATATAAAATACCGATTATATATGTGAATTGGAATTATTTATGACAATATCAAAACAAAAATTAGTTTTACTTGAATGAATGCTATTGTTTTGAAAATCAAAACCGGAAGAGCTTTGCATTTTAGTTCCGCTTTATTTTTGTTGAGGCAGGCAGCCCTGGAGCGCACAGTGAAGATAATCGCAGGTGGTTTGGGTCACAATCTGCTGACAAAACGCATCGGAAGTAAATGTTCTTTTGTGTCCGACTTGGCAGTAATTTCACCCCGGTTTATAGTGTAATTGTGTCGCCTGCATCGAGGTTGTTGTTGTTTCTCCTCTCGATGATCTACAATGCGGTTCTCCGCTTGGTTCGTCGCCAGTTGCGCTCTCATCCTCTGCAAGCTCCGGCTGAATGACGGGGCCAAAGGACAGCGGCAGTGTGCTGAGGTGAGATGCCACAGTCGATCAATAAGCCTTCATCTTATGTCTTTGTCTACACATTTAGAGAGCTGTGGGAAATATATAATATAATAATTATAAAAATACCATGAAAGCAATCTAGGCTGCGTGCGTTTGTAGCCTAATCCAGTGACTGTATCCAATAAGGTTAGAAATACACGATTGCTCTCTGAACCGGTTTGCTTTTATAATGTTAAGACATCCATTTCCTACAATTAAATCCAATAATCTGCCTTATTTACTGGTCCTGTTCTGCAAGTTTGGACAACATGGAGGAGCAGTAATCTGTGTTGTGGTCTGGTGTATGTTGAACTTCACCACTCAGTGTTAAAGGGCTGTTATCAGTTTCCTGCATGGACTGGTCTTTCCTTCCCTTTGGTCTGCCTCAGATCGACACCTCCTCAGTCCAGGCTGGCAGAACAGTCACCCACAATCAGTCCAACAGATAAAATTCTTCCTAAGATGATTTCACACTGGCAGAAAGAGGTGTTTGCAGGCAATGCATTTACCAAACTATTGTGTTAAAGCTCCTGTCAAGACAGATTCAAGTGTGTGACATTCTTTGAAGCTGTCAGGAAACAGCTTTCAGGGACTGACACAACAGAGCTGATATGTTGAAGCAGGACAGTGTCGATTCAAGATCTTGTTGTGTCAATTATTGAACATAGGAAATTAAGTTGCAAGAGATAATGAATCATAACGGTTAGTGGCCCTCAGCTCTTGTGTGACTGAGTTTTACACAACACCCGTGACTGCCAGAAAGATTCATTCCACACTACAGCTTGCATGCTGTTTGGTGTCAAATTCTGGTTTGACTCAAGGAGAAACGTTATATAAACTGCAAAAGGTCAAACTGGAAGCTTGAAACTAAGGGATTTACATCAGATCAAAGACTATAAAAAATACAATAATAGAATCTGGTGTTTATCATTTAAGTGTGATAAGATCCTTTGTGTCTCGGCCTGGTTTACCATCAACCAACTGTTACCATCACCCCTGTTTCCATCACTGTGGAGATGGAATGTGCTGTATTCAGGGCAGACAAGCAGTTATGGCTTCAGAGATAACAGCGTAATGAGTGCTCATGATGTATAAACTGAAACAGCAGGGTTAGGAAGTACAATTTGACATACACTCCCTCTCACAATCCACAAGGTCTGTTCTAATTTCACAAACATTATCCTAACCGGGGCTTTGATTTGGGTGGAGGCGTCTTGTGGTGTAATATTTACTGACCTGCCTCTCGCCTACATTGGCTCTTTATTTGGACCTAAGATCACCATGGTGACTAATTTCTCATGCAAATGTTTTGTGTGTCTCTTTGGCAGAATGATTACTACTATGAGTATACAGAGTGTGACAGTACAGGGTCACGGTGGAGGGTGGCCATCCCACAGAACCCTGGCTCCTGCAGTGGACTACCACAGCCAGTCCGTGGCACAGAGTGCAGTAAGTTGTCACCCTGTACACCTGAAAAGTGGTGTATTGTTTTGCTCATATCTGTGAGTGGGACCAGCATCACTCGTGAACTGACCCACCAGTCTTTATGAAGCACAGTATAACTGGATTAGCTAAATGAATATCTGGAAGTGATTAGATTTTGGTGCAACCACTTTAATGACTAGGAAAAAAAGCACTCGGAAAGTGCAGACCTCCGCCAAGCAGATCAGTTCCCCCCATATTTGGATTTCCACCTAAAATAACGGTCTTACAATTATTTTATCTACATCTTTAGATTCCCTGGCCATGAAAATGTTCCTCTAGCAAGTGGATTCATGTTGATATCATTAATAGTTCAGTGGTCATTCACGAAATTGTCTTTTTCAATAATGGCGGTATTTGGATCATCACCAAAATCGAATCATTTGTTCCTTTGACCATCCTCCCTGAAAATTTCAATAAAATCTGTTCATTAGTTTTTGAGTTATTTTGCAAACAAACAAACACTGGCAAAAACATAACCTCCTTGGCGGAGGTAATTACCAAGAAATTATTTCACCCATTATAAAAGATGGATATTGATTCTTTGCAGGGCTTGCACCATCTCTCGGATGATTTTCAATGTTTTTGTGTAAGGCAAAGACAAAATATGCGACATTATCCTAAAAAATGATGTGTATATAAAGTTGCATTAAACATTATTAGATTACCCTTGTTTTCTTCAATTTCTTCTTCATTTTAATGCCTGGTACATTGAAAGCTCCATTTATTTGGACAAATATGTTGATGACGGTAGAAATAGTTTTAAAGAGTTTAATTTCATAGCTGATATCTATCCATTCTCCATGTTTTCTCGATAATAGCCAAAATCACTTCAATTCTTCCATGGTATTCTACTGAGGAAAACAGTGCTCAGGCATTCCATGTTTTCTTTTCTGTTTTAGTCACATGATGCACATAGGAGTTGGCACTTGATTGCATAACCATTGTTTTTGATGACTTATAATGGTCTAATAATTTTTTCCGTGACTGTAGAGTCCTACATTAATTATGCTTCTCTGTCATCATTAGTGATCCTCCTGAAGTGTGAGATCATGCATTTACCCGCTAAACCTTTACTTGTGTAAGGCAGTTTTCAGGATGTTTTTGGGCATGGAGCTTTGGGAAAATCAGTGATAGAATTGCACAATTTGAACAAGCGACACAATATTAAAACAAGCAACTTCAATTTGTTTTGCTACTCTCTCTGACTGCATTATGTTTTTCTTGCAGTTCTGTCTGAGACAAAAGTGCACACACAGACAGTCCTGTCACCTTTCTATCAGACATGTAGGTCAGACACAAAGAAGTGAGAAGGAGGAAATGCATGCTTTGGTTGTATTCGAATTTGAACATTCCCATTATGCAATGGTGTGGGTGAGTGTATATGAAAATTTGAAAAATGTTTCTATTTGATGTTGTTTACTTCTTGACATTAGTCCTTTTGTCATTAGTTTAAAAAAAGCATCTTTAAGTATTTGGTCTTTTATCAGTAGTGTTTAGTTTTAATCGCTAGAACAAAGTCATACAACTTACCTTAACTGTTGAGGTGTTCTGTGTGTTCAAGGAAATATGACTAAAAGAACAGTAGCCAATAAGTCCTTAAAAGTTGGCCATTCTTATTTTCAGTAAAATGTGGATTTTTCACTGAAATGATGATTGTGATAAAGCCTGGGATACAGACTGTGATTGTACATGACCACACCTGTGTCCAGTGTCTTCTTTGACAGACTGCCCTGGAACAGGTTCTCCCTGTGCTGTTATCAGACACCGTTAGTGATGTTTTCACTGGGATTATTAGCAGAGACATTTCACTATAAGGTTATGTCTGCGAGGAAAGATATATTCATTAGCGCTCAAGAAAGCCACCTGTATGCAATATTCTTTTTTCCTGAATTGTAATGATCAGTTAATGCTTGTTGCTGTAGTATTTGTAAAGGGCAGATTGCCTCTGACAATATTTACTTGCATGACCTTTGCAGCATGCATTGTTAGAAATTTTGAAACCTTTGTGGAGATAAAATATTTGCAGTCATGCAGGGACAGAGGACTCTTTGTTATTTTTACCTTTATTTATTTCCTTCTTCCTGGTCAGAATCTTTCGAAATTCATGCGAAGCGAAATGTTTATTCCAAATAAAAGGGAAAATGCATTTTGTTAGTGCTATATTTTGCACCATATTGCAGCACAAGAACTAACCCAGTTAACAGTCAGCACTTAATTATTTCTGCACGCAGCCACAAATCACCTGTAAATCAAACCTACACGAATTTCTACTCTTGCTACATAATTTTCCATTTGGTAAACAAGGCTCAAACACACCTATGCGTTTTGCTCTTGTTGACTTGCTGCCAAGAAATGCATTATAATAGTATTTAGACCGATCAGGTATGAGGAAAAAGCTGACTGTGTCAAATCACTGGCAAATGCAGAAAATGGCTGAGTGTGACTAGGACAGAGACAGACACAGTGTGTAACAGGATGTAAGGATTAAGCTCCTTCATAACTGTGGTTACATTATGCAGCAGTGATTTTTCATAACCTTTTTATTTTTCCTCTTATATTCTGTGTTTGCTTTTGGAGCAGAATGTAAAGACACATTGGCTGCAGCATATGTTTCTTCCTCATTGCTTCTTTTCTCTTTGTCCGTCAGCCTTCTCATGCAAAGCCGGTGAGTTCCTTGAGATGTCGGCTCAGGAGTGTACCCAGTGTGCAGCTGGAAGCTACTCACTCGGCAGCGGTATCCGTTTTGACGAATGGGATTCTTTGCCTGCTGGATTCAGTAGCCTGGCAACATCCCTGGAAAACAATCCCCGCGAAGATGACAGGGTTACCTGCAACAGGTGAATGAATACCTTCCAGAAAAGATGAAAGTGCCATTCTGAATAGGTTTCAAATATTAATTTGATGCACTTCCCTTGCAGTTCTTCATGGTTGCCTCAGGGAACCTATCTCGAATCCAACAGGGATGAATGCACGGTTTCTCTCATCTATGCTGTCCATCTGAAAAAACCGGGATCTGTCAGCTTTGAGTATCAGTATCCAGACAACAACCTGCTCTTTGCATTTTTTGTGAGTTTCACTTGTCGATTATTTTAATGATACATTTGTTGTTTGTGAACATTTATATACATTTAGCAGTTTTATGTTATCATCGCTGTGGTTAAAAAAAGTGTTTTTTTTTTTGTTTAAGATCAGACCTCCTATGCTCTCGGGAAAATTTTAGGACCTTTCTATTGATGTAGGATTTCTAATAGAGTAAAGTAATATGAGCAGTCATAATTGTATGTTTTACTACTTCAGCTATTATCATTAATGTTGACTATCTAAAATGCTTTATGTCAAGTCATAATTAGAATAACTCTGTTAAGAGCTGAGAAAGTGGTCAGGATGAGGTATATTTACAGTATATATGTATGGACAGTGTATTACAAAGCACCATTGTAAGACAAATAAAATATTTTCGCCATTATTTGCCAACACATGATAAAAAATGGCAATAGATGGCAAACAAAATGTATAATCTCTATTGAGAAATGATGCAAACAAACAAAAAACATCCTGAAACTATTATAAATATGTCTAAAAAAGCAAAAAACCCCTCAAGTACCTTATCGCATTAAGGAGACTAATGTGAGAATTCATCTGATAGATACTGGTACTCTGTCTGTGCCATAGATCCAAAATGATCAGTGCCAGGAGATGGATCAATCTGCAGATGCGAAGTGGCTCAAGCTCACTAATCATGGGGAATGGGCGACTCATACGGTAGGTGTTACGCACCAAAGATGAACAATCGCAGGGTAGACAGATCTTTGGCAGCAGGCCTTGATTCTCTAAAATAAATGTGTTTAACGGAGTCTGAGTAGCAAGACTGGGGTGGATACAGCAGGAAGTGTGTTAGTACACAAAACCAGGCTGGCATCACTTGTTATTGTGGCCAGTATTTTTCCATCCACTCTGTGAAATGACTTTGCATGTGTTTCTGTGTGCAATAATAATAATAATAGAGGAAAACAGTGGCACATACTTCAGGCTGCTTTACGCTTTTTAACATTCCGATCGCATATTCATAAAAATGTACGGTTTGATGTTTTTTCTTGACTTTTCTAACCATGTTTTATTTATGATGATGAATTCTTTTTAGGTGAACCTGAAATCTGGGACCAACATCCTGTACTGGAGGACGGGAGGCGTGGTAATGGGGAGTAAAGTGGTCAAGCCGGTTTTGCTGAAAAATGTCCAAATAGAAGGTCATTTCTTTTTTTCCGCATTTCTCTATCAAATCAGCATATGAACTGTGTATTTCATTTCATTTCTTTTATTCTCTGCTACCAGGAGTCGCATATACGTCGGAGTGTTTCCCTTGTAAGGCCGGGACATTCAGTCGAATCCCAGGATCCTCCACGTGTGAAGCCTGTCCTCGCAACACGTTCTCCGGCCATGGAGCCAGCTCCTGCAGCCCCTGTAACAATAACACTCAGTATGCAGGTGGGAGCACAGTTTGATACACAGCCGCTCTTACTCAGCATTTCACATTTAGCTTCATTAAATCTTTGGATCGATGTAATGCTTTGTATTTCTTCCTGTTTTTCTTGAGTATATTCATCAGCAGGACTTCCTCTTGAATGAGTTTCTACGTTTAAAGATGCCAGTGTATTCTGAGGCACAACTGTTTTACAAAATGTCCAACTGCATTAGATGGTAATCTGTTCAATTCAGAATAATTAAAAACAGAAATAAATAGGTGTTGTCATTTGGTGCTATTTTTAAACATGTCAAGTTTTAACAAATGGTGCCAGGTGTAACAAACCCTGCCCTCTGCGCATATTTCATCCATTAGTAGTCAACGGGAAGATTTCAAAAGTTCATAACTTTTTTTTTTTTTTTTTAACTTTGACCTAATGTTCCCAAAATGTAATGAGATCCATTTTGGGTCACTGGCAATCTATAAGTCAGTTTGGTACGAATTCAAACAATAGTTTTACTGCTACAGACATGTGAAATTTTACCC
>JAPTYR010000026.1:14915923-14927558 GCA_029814505.1 Siphamia roseigaster | reverse complement strand
TATATATGCTACTGTTAAATATGTTTTGGAGCTAAATAAATGTTGTTTATTAGAAACGAAATGATACATGGCAAAATTTGTCGTATGGTAAAATAGTGAATAACTATTTAATTCCCAAAAAATGTTAATTTTTATGCTAGTTTTTATTTGATCAGGTTTTTCAGGCTGAAAGCACATCAGAATTTCTTACTTCCAGTGTGTAGTTCCAGTTTTGATGATAATGATATAAATTAACTGAGAAAACACTGATGTAACAAGACATTATTTTTCAAAACACAGCACTATTTTTTTTTAAAAAGTCATTTCTATTATTTCTCCAGTTTGAGCAGCAGGAGGTGATTTGTGTCATAAGTGTTTCTGTTTCCAATCAAAGCAGAAATTCATGTGCATGTTATGAATAAAGCTGTAAGTCCCTGAGCCTCGTACATCCGGCCCTGCTGGTCCTCATGGCTCGGCTCGATGCGGTGGCGGTGGTCATTGTGCAGTGCAGCTCTGCAGCTTATCCTCCATGCTGAGCCTCAGTGTGACAGACTGTCTGGGCCAGACCCAGTCAAGTGACAGAGCTGCACAGTGAGCCTGTGATCCAGCCAAATAAAGAGCCTTTAACAGTCACTGCAGCTGCAGCCTCAGCCAGAACACACGGATAAAGAGTGTAAATATAGAGCTGTGAAATAGTTTTCCTCCCAGTGTCTGAACATCTGAGCTTATCGTTTCTCTGCACAGATGTACTTATTCCCCTGCAGTCAGCAAAATCCATATTCTGTATGTATTTGTTTGTAGTATTTTGACCTTTCCTATACATATTGTAGTGTTTATTTCTGCACCAAGTAGCAAAGGCTTCGTCCACTGGGTTCAAGTTGCATATATGATTGTGTTTTCTGTTGCAAAAAACTTTACTCAAACCAGAAACTTTCAGAATTTGTTTAACACTTTAACGGCTGAGACATGATTCCAGGTAATCATTAAATAATTTGGTTTCAGGCTTTATATTATTATCAACAAATAGAATTTGATTTGCATCAACACAAACGTGTGTGTGTGTGTGTGTGTGTGCGTGCGTGCGTGCGTGCGTGCGTGCGTGCGTGCGTGCGTGCGTGCGTATACCATACGACATTTTATTTTTTATTTTTTATTTTATTTTTATTTGGGTCATTTTATATATATAAAACACAGTAATACATTGAACAGCAGGATCAAATGGGGTTTACAAATAAACCCAGTCATTAAACTTAAACAGTATAAAGCAAGACAAAAAAAATTAAAAAAAAAAGTCAAATATAGTCCCTTTCAATTAGCTATGTGTCCCATTTTTCACAAAGGGCATCACCCTTTTCTTTTTGGAGCCTCAAACTAAAAGTCATATTTTTCCATATGATAAATATCCTTAATTATACCAATCCATTGATTCATAGATGAAGGAATCTTACTTTGCCAGCATTTTGTTATGGCTTTTTTACTTTCCGTCATAAAAATGTTTAATAGGTACCTACCAGCCCTCGATAATCCGGGAAGTAAAATGATACAAATGTAAATATGATCTTAAAACCAAGTACTTAGTTAACTATATGATCGACACCTTCCCAAAAGGGAACGAGTATGATCACCATACGACATACTTGTACATCCTTCTAACCCTCAGTACCATCCAACACCTCCTTCATCCCTGTACATGTACAAAACTGTGTCTTTGTTCCTCCTTTTAAATTCTTTTCCACAGTCTCACCCTGCTGACTGAAACACATAAACCTTTCTTAGTCGTACATTTTAAGGTAATTTCCCCCTTAAATTATAACCCCTGTTATGAATACTGAATAATTTCTGTATATTTGTTGGTAAAATATTATATTTACCTTTGTACATTATTTGAGTTGTTTGACAGTCCACAATGTCTGTAAATTGTAGACATTTTGACTGTAAGAATAATGGGTTTGTGTTTTCCTGGTAGCCAGTGTTGTGAATGATCCTTTGCGGTTGTAGTGTAGTCTTGTATTTGTTCCCCCAGATCAAAGCCCAGTATTCTAAATATGGTCAGACTAGGGAACAGTGGAGTGTGTGGAGTGATTTCTGATCAAAGAGCTTCTTTGCTTTATTTATTATTTCAATACTTCATCCCTGTATACCTGTACACTCACCACAGACAACATTTAACCACGTCTGCTCTCATGTGCCTCAGTCTTTTTCTCTTTCGTTTCTCCTTTCTTTTTACAGTACGAACAGTTTGAAAGTACCATCGGTTTTAAGCTTCCAAACCACAGAGCTGCCAAGAGGCTGTGGAAGGTCTGCATTGAGCATCACACATTCTTCCGGTAAGAATCGATCTGCTCCCAGGGATGTTGGGCTTCCTGTTCAATTCCTATCAAAGCAAATAAAGCAGTTGTGTGTGTGTACGGCTTCATCAGCTGCAGCCACATTCGGCTCCTTTTCCAGCGCTTTGTTAAAGTGTTGTTTTTACCTATCGACACAGCAGATGTGCAGGAGCTACCAGATGAACTCTTTCACTGGCTGAATCATGTGCAATCAGCCTACGAGGTGTTTATGCACAGTCCATTCCAAACCCATTTTAAAGGACACGGTCATTTACACTCCAGCTGGAAAACCACTCAAAGATGCTAAATACTCACCCACGGTTATTCTTCATAAATGCACGCTGCATCAATGACAACCTAATGCTTTTTTTTTCCTCACTGTGCAAGTTTAATCATTGTTTTTTTTTTTTTTTTTTTTTTTTCCCCTCCATATCACCTCTGCTGAGAATTATTGGCTGTACAATTCTAAACATGAAATTTAAGGAATTCAGTGTATTTATTGCATGATCAAGGCCAAAAAAATAATAATAATAATAATTGAAAAGACAACAATACAAAATTGAAAATGACAGCAGTCAGTATCTGGTATGGCCACTGTTTACCTGGACACAGGCTGGACAGCGAATGAAATAATCTGGAAGATGAAAACCACATTAACTAAATTATAATCAAAATAAATTGATGAAATTAATAATTCATTAAAAAAATTAAAACCAACATGTTATGGAAATATGAAAAATCATACTTGTATCATAATGTGTTGTATTATTATTATTATTATTATTATACAATTGAATAAGGTGTATTATATTATGTGATTATATATCATATTTTTAATGAGTTTCGTGTTATACGATTATAAATAATGTATACTGTGAATTATTATTATTATCCAGTGTATACATAATTGTGTCTCTGAACGGTATTTCGAGAATATTAGGTTTTTGGTCCAACCAACACCTGCCAACTCCCCCGCCGCCAGATATCCTTCATGTTGATGCAATACCTTGGAAAATATTGGGTTTAGAAATTCCATATTTTCCGTATGTCAAGGAGAGGAAGAACTGATTCGATTTTGGATGCTTTACCATTTCCAGATTGCCGACAAAGGGGCGCTCAAAAGTTAAAGATCACTAAACACTCTTTTGTTTATATCTCTGGAACCATTTGCGCAAATAAAAGGTCATGACCCAGGGATTCCTCACATGTCATCAATAAGGATCTTGTGCATTCGGGGATATACCCCTAGCCATCGCTTCCGACTGCGTAAGCCTAATTATTTTATAATATCATAGCATTGTAGAACATATGAATATATAGTGTATTATTATTATCCAGTGTATATAGTGTGTATTATATTCCAGTATTATAAGTAAAGTATTATAATGTGTATTATACAATGTAAACATAATTATTTTATAATACTGTTATTAGGGGTGTGACGATAAATCTTGTGCTATGAGATCTTGTGAGATTAGAATAGAATAGAACGCCTTTATTGTCATTTCACAGTGTCGTGAAATTTCGAGCTTCCCCATAGTGCACACATAGAATAAATTTAAAAATAATAAAAAAGTCAAAGTATGTACAATATACAATTACAAAATAAATACTACTATTGCACCTAATTATATGCATACACAATTGTGTGGAAGTATGAAATGCAGTCCCGATGAAACACAGGATAACACAGGATAACAACCCAGTAAAGTGGCTAGGGTAGCAGCATGTAGTGGTGTATTGATCATGTGTAACATTATGGCTATACTTCAAATGCTCCAGTCAGTCATGTGTGCACAGTGATGCAATCCCCAACTGCTCGGTGTCAAAGGATTGCATACATGAGCTTTTGCTTTAAGATATTAAACTATGCATTCATCTATTTTCCTCAGATTGACTATATCACAGAGGGTATAGGAGCAACCCAGATTATTTAGAAAGAACATTCAAACTCCACAAAATCAGTCAGTGCTGGGAATCATATTGTATACCTATCACATCCTATTTTTATTATTATCTGTCTCTTTCTATTTACCCATCTTTTAAAGAATTTAGTGAACGCAAAGTTGGAAAAAGCTTTAAGTAGGAAATTGCTTTCTTCTTTCCAGTTTTACCTTTTAAGACTGTCATCTAGTCTCTCTCGGGTCCTCAGGAGAGATGAGACAGAAGTTGGAGGTTGACATCTTGACTATGAAAATCACTTTAGACCAAGAGGCAACCTTGTAGTGAAATTTCTGTTGATTGCTGGCATCTCTGGCTCAAATCATGCTTTGTGTGTGTCTAAGGGAGAGGGTGAAGAGTGTAACCTCCCCTCTTTGGTGGGCAGGTAGGAGGATGAAAGCATCTCTAAGATACTGGCTGCTCAGATTTTTCTGCAGGCAGCTGCCATACCTTAACCACTCTGCTCTGTAAAATGACACATACATACAGACGTGCGTGCACACACACACACACCCAGACAAACACCCACACACACACGCACGCACGCACGCGCGCGCACGCACGCACGCACGCACGCACGCATAAACACACCTCTGCTTCTCTGAGGGGCTGACCTAAAAGCAGACTATTTCTACGTCTTAGCTCCCTTCCTTTTCAACTAAAGAAGATCTGGATAAGTGTTTGTGCTCAAAATATATACAGAACATAATATATGGCAAATATATGGCACGAATATTATATAAAGGATCAGAGTTATTTTATAGGTCAAAGGCCATGTTAGTTGGTGCCTACAGTAATATAATAAGTATTGTATGATGTGCTCTACCCCAGTATAGTCCTCTGTCATCACTCTTGTCCCTATTAAGTTTAGTAAAAAGTTTTTCCGTGTGAAAATCCCAGAGGACACTACCTGACTTTTATTTGACAGCTATGTAATTTAGCTTTCTACTTTTTGGTAGAAGAACACTGATGCTACTTATTAAAGATTTAGATCCAGGCTGTTACACATGCTTGCTGTGTGCGAGCATGGCCATAGTCAGTGTGTTTATCCTTGTACACTGGGGAAAAAAAAAAAAAGCAAAATCCCTTTGAATGATTTCCAGTATTCCAATCAAAAAGCTGGAGATCCTGGGAATAAACAAACTTACATCATTATTAGAGACCACTTTGAAAGGAACACAAAGGGGAAGTCTGTAATGAGCTTTTGAGGACAACAACACAATAAGGCTGCACAAGTGTTGATGAGTGTTTGTGCGTATTTGTCTATTGAGTGCTTACAAATGGATGTGTGTGTCTGTGTGTGCTATACACAACTGTATATTTACTGAGTTGTGAAGAGTTGCATTCAAGGTCTTACTTTAATGGCATACCTTTCATTATACTTTAAATTCTATTCGCTGCTTTTGCGGTCAGCCTCACAAATGCGTCAAATAATGCTGCCAGTATTTCACACTATCTGACAGTGTCCACTAAAAATGAATGTTTGCTTAATTGTAACTTCTTGGAAACTGCCCAAATCCTGCTTCCTGTCGGAAGTTTGCAAGCAAGGCACACACATAAACTTTGTCCCTTCTCTCAAAACTGCAAAATATTGCCAAGGAGAAAACAGTAAATGCCAGTGCACTTACACATGGATTGTATAACACTAAAGAAATTATTATATTTTGAATTTCTGTACCCAAATTTTCATAAATCAAGAATACATTTGTTTATTTTAAACTGATAATAAACAGCTGAATAATATCCTGTTTTTTTATTGTAAAGACACCAGCTTTAACAAATACCCACCATTCAGTTGGTCTATGTGTGATGTTTCTTATCCCAAAAGAACACAAGTGTATTCCTTTAGAACACAGATGTAAAACATGCGACCCAGGGACCAAAACTGGCCCATCAAAGGGTCGAATGAATTTTTGAAATCCAAAAAAATACTGAAGATATTAACAATAAAGGATGTTCAACTCATTTTAGTTCAGGGGCCACATACTTATGTAAAAATGACTTTAGTTTGTTTTATCGTGCAAGAAAAAGTAAAATCTTTATACTCGCAAACTATCTTTTTACAAACAATGTGAATAACCTGAACAAATATAAATAATATTCAAACTGTTACTAAATGTTTTGTGTATTTGTAGAGCCACTGGGATCTGCAAGTTATAATATTGTAATGTACACGTGTTAACCTGTGACATATTGTTAAAATTGTACTTTTTTCTTAAGAAATTTCACTTTTTTCATGGTTGTTCATGTTACTCCCATTTGAAAAAAATACTTTATAGATGTAACCATTTTCATCAAATAATTTTACATTTTTCACTCAACACTTTGGAGTTGACAGCCCATTTCAGATTATATTGAACTGTATGTGGCCCCTGAATCAAAACAACTTAAACACACCTGCTTTAGAGGCTTATTTTCGAGATTTTGACTTCTGGTAAGTTAATTGGAGAAAATCCTATTAAGTTAATTGTTGCATATGTGCGTTAAATGTCTTACCTGAATAAAAAAGGATAAGCGCAGATGGCAGCTTGCACATGGCAACATCACCACAGACACCTATTAAACAGAAATGGGAAACATAAGGTAAGTGGAGAACAGCTAGAAAACAACCTGACTGCCAGTAGAAGGGTTGGCTCAAATAAAGGAGGAGGTCGTCAACTGACCCTTCTCCCAGGGAACTATGATGCAAAGTATGAACTGACAGACAACCCCATTTCACCTCTGACCTGGTTAAAATCTGTGAGTCCGCTGCAGACACACCACCGCTCTCCTATATCTCTTCTCGTGCTTCACTTTCTTCTTCATCCATTGCAGGACCAGTGCATCCTTTCCTTTTCTTTCTTCTCCTCCTCTCCCATTCCCACCCTTCCTTTGCTGGTGCTCTACCCAGCCCATTTATTTCCACCTCCTTTCCACCCTCCACAGCCTCTCGCTCTCCCTCTAACAGGCAGGGCTGCTGTGGATGACACGTATCCAGCTGAGAACAGCCATGTAGGGTCGATGGACCGCGGTACACTCAGAGAAGAGATAGCCCTCCAACCCAGCCCCAACTGTGTGTGTTTTTTTCCCCCTCTATGTTTGTGTGCTTATTTATTGTGCACCACTGACAAGAATCTCACAGTATGGGGAGACCCTGTATGTCCATGCGTTTTGTCTTTTTTTTTTTTAATTAGGAAGACAGAGAGTTGGAGTATCATGTGAGAGCTTTTGTTATTGCAGAACAACAGAAGAACCCCTCAGCCAACCTATCAGACCTACACCCTATCAGAGGTTTATCACTTAATTTACCCAATTCCATGGTGTGTTTCTTTGTTTTTCCACCTTTCTCCCTCTTAGATACGCACACACTTTACATCTCCCTCAAGTGTTTATTTATTTTTTTAATTATTGTTTCTTATTATGTCCAAATAAGTACAGCGCTGTGTATTACAGGAGTGGAAATGCACATTGCAGGCATGTAATCTGTAGAAGACACATATTTTTAGCCTTACTTTTCTTACTACTACTTAACAATTATTCATGTATTTGTGTGTATTGGTGTATTTGTATGCATGGTGTCCCAGACTTCTGACAGTAACGGGTGCAATGGGCTGTGACCATTAATTATTTACTAAGTGCGTTTTAGGCAGGAAAGACTGATGATCCATAAATAGGACAGAAGGATATCACAAAACACAACAGCTACACAGTTACTGTAGGGAGACATGATGCATAAAGCATGCGCCTCCTCGTTCTTGAAAACAGAGTTCATAATATTTGCATAACACCTTCTAATTCATTTTTACCCAGCCTCTTATCAAACTGTTAAAGGTGAAAAGGGAGGAAGCAGTCTTACGGTATAAATGAGCACTGGAAAAACTTAGGTAAACCCTCCTCCATCATCAATCCAAATCAATAATGATCTCCTATGACTACTGATGTGTTCATACAGACAGATATAAAACAGCCTGTTCTTGTATTGATTAAACAGTCCATTTTGTGACTGGCATTATAGGTTCAAAGGTTAAAAGCTGTATCATGTTCGAAACATATAAATGGATTTCCTGGCTCTTCCTAACAGGTTAAATCGAAAAGGTTTAGCTACACAATTGATCACTGTTTGACCACATTCTGCAGCTTTGGTATTATAGATAAAAGGTGCATTAAAGTATTTGGAATTGAAAATTAGATAACCCAGCACAAGAACTGATGTGCTTCAGGGGCACAAAGAATCAACTGAGTGGAGTGGGTACTCCAAAAGGATTCCCCACTAAAAGAGCTTTTAACCTCTGAGCACCACACAAACGTAGGAGTGGTAGTGCTTAGCATTGTGGCATTTTACAACACATTAGATATTACTTGGATGAGATCTCTACAAAAAATGGTTTGGAATGTGATGCCAGTTACAGTTTCAGTCTGAACCTGCTGGAGATCAATAATTTTGATGAGCAACTTTATGAATTCAATCCAACAAACACAAAAAAAACAAATGCATGCCCAGACTTCTCAAATGTGAAATGTGATGCTTTGGTCTCTGTTAAATAAAATATCTCCAGAAATACAACATTATTTTTCCAAAATGAGAAAAATACAGATGCAGATTCTGCTGTGCACATTAAAATGCACTTCTTATGGTACTTTATGGACCAAACTAACAGGACAGATGTTTATGATGCCAAGCTATAATGAAATAATGTAACTGTTAATTGCATGTAACTCATTAAATGCAACATCCCAGTAAATTACAGCCCATTATCTGTTCCTCATATGCATTCCTTGTGTTTTTGTGGTCTACAACTCATCCGACACTGGGTGATTAAAAATCGCTGTTTAGCCCCAAAACAGACTGGGGGTGGGAATATGTGAAAGCATTCATCAGATCAGTATTTCATCACTGTAGAGGCAGCTGGCCTGTCAGACGGGAGAATTACCCCTTTGTGGATGGCATCTATCAACTTAACTGTCATGTAATGACCCTGGAAGTCATTGAGCATCAGTCAGCCTTGCCATGGCACGGCCGCTGCTGCAGCCTGCTTAATTCATGTTCACACTCTGTAGTCTGTCGTCACTGGGGTCAATGCATGAGGTCTACGGAGCGTTACAATGAACAGGTAGGAAGTAATGGAGCATACTGACCACAGTATACCTAAGACACATAGAAGAGTAAATATAATTGTTTCAGACAGAGACACGTGCCTCTTAGGTGGGCTCAATTGCTTGTTTAAGGTTGGATTGCAAACTGTGGAAAACAATTACTGCAGCCATTCCTCACTAATTATCAGAATTTCAATGATGTACTAACTATTCGATTTGCTCTCCCACACTAAACATGGATTTGTCTTCACTTTAATGAGGAGACTAATTGTTCCCACTGCAGCACAACAGTTGCGGATTATAGTATTTGAACATAAAGGATAGACTCCGACCATAGGATTCAACCATGGGGTGGAAAAAACATCATCAGACAAACCTTTTAGGAAATTACAAAGATTGACTTTATAATACACAGTAACTTCACCCTTGGTTTGTGGCCAACTCCACCTACTTCATAACACTGAGTGGACAAGGGACTGCAGGGTGCCAGAAAGAGCTGAGGAGCAGTGGGATGAGGAGGATGTGGATGTTTGCAGCAGAAGTTTCTCAGTGACTTCCCCAGGCCAAAGAAAAATGGAGAGCGACACAGAATTGCCAGGCACCCATGCCATAGAGGGTTCTTTTCGGTGAGGACTTTCCTCTCCAGAATCCCCTGAAGCAGACATCAGTGAGGTGCAGGTGGTCCTAAACCATGTCAATTCAAGGCAGCGGCTTCAGCCCCAATGATGCCTGAAGCTGGAGCTCATGGATCCGAGGTAATACAAGTGCAATAGCAGATGAGGACAGTTTTTGAGTGGAAATGTAATATTACTTAGAAGGTTAAGGCTTCTATAGCCAGAAAAAGTACAAGACTGAGCCAATGCACTATAAATGGGACATTCAGAGGAAGACAAAGGTTAGCAAAAAAAAAAAATTGTGTTAACACCTATAAATAATGAAACGTATTCAACTTTCATTTGACAGTAAGTGCGGTTTCATAACCCCCTTTTCAATAAATCTTAATATAAATGTCTTGACATAACTATGTCTCAAACGGTTGCATTGGACTTGCAAGGTTCAGGATGATTTAAAAGTATATACAATGTGTTGAAGCATTCTCAAACCAATAAAATGCCTGTTTTTATACATTTTGTAAGAACTAACGCCAGTGTTGTTGTATTGCAACAAACTACAACCAATTTAGTTTAGTATACAGCTCAAAAAAACTTTTAGGTGTGTGGCACCTCTTTAATCAAATCAGACTCTTTATGCCCACCCACTAAAATACAGAAGAAACAAGTAATGCAAACTAGCAACAGAGGCTATGCTCAGTGTCTTATTGATTATGTGACAGTGACATTCACAGCTCACTAGTTCCCAGATGTGTGACAGACGCCCACTCAGCAGTGAGCAAAGAAAAGCTGGATGTTGGTATGAGAGGGTTCAACCTCAACATGTGTGAAAAGCATAACCTCAGACTGAAGCTCTTTAATTATTGGAAAGTCTCTTTAATGAAATGTAAGATTTTTTACATCTTGCAACTGACTTTCAGTTCAGAAACATATGGTTTGTTTGGGTTTTTTTAGGGGGGGGGGGTTGCATAAAATTATCATTCGTGAAGTCTGTAGCCATGTGTTACTCATGTATTGTGTTGTGAGTTGAAATATTTCAGTAGTGATGGATACAAAGCATTGTTTACTTATGTGAAACATAATTTAACAATTAAGGCAGAAGGATGGACAAATGACAATATAGAAGAATCTGCCAAGACATGAACCTTGACCTTTAGGCTTTAGTGTTGATCTGCTCACACTGGTGTATACAGTAGTACTAATGTAATGTACTAATGTAAAACTCAACAACAGCCATAAAAGGAATAGACTCCTGTCACTACCACACCACCTACAGGCGATGAAACTTAAATTTCTATTTATTATTGCCCCCCTTAGACAATGACCAAACTCTTTCAGTCTAGATATTTGCATAATGAAAACTGTCAAAAAATACTTACTTTTCAAGCCACAACAGTTAAGGAAAATATAACTCAATACACATACTCAAACATAATTTTACAAAATGTAAAAATCGGAGACATTTGCATATTCTAACTCTTAAAAAAAAAAAAAAAAAAATTGTTAACAGTATGCCCCTCAAAACACAAGCACTAACTCTTTGAGGACACTTACTGACACACAAAAAAAGGTTTCATTTAATGGTAAATGAAATGAAGTTAATATTGTGAGGATGAGCCAAAATATCCATGCATGCACACACACACACACACACACACACACACACACACACACACACACACACACACACACACACACACACAC
>JAPTYR010000026.1:14897134-14907320 GCA_029814505.1 Siphamia roseigaster | reverse complement strand
CAACCAACCAACCAACCAACCAACCAACCAACCAACCAACCAACCAACCAACCAACCAACCAACCAACCAACAAACATTGGCAAAAACATAACCACCTTGGCGGAGGTAATAAAAAAAAAAAAACACAACAGAAAGAATGTTTTATAATGTTTTGTTATGAGACTGTGTTTTGAGCTTTACCTGGTAAAAATAAGTAGTTAATCTTGATTGTTTGATTACTGTCTGATTAAATTTTACTCAACACATACAGTATGTGCACATAATAACTTACTGGTTTGTTTGGATGCATAAGGGCATACATACAAACAAATGTGTACAGTATCTGATTTGGCCTCTCCTCTGAGCTTTCTCACCACGACCACAATTCATTAGTAATTGACCGCAGCAGCCTCACTCATTAAAGATTAACAGGCTACTGGTGAATAATTGATTAATGATATGAGGCGATCTGCAGCAGCATTCTGACAATAAGTGTGCATGGATGAGAGGAAAGAGAGGACAAATCAATGCAACTTGAAATGAAGAACCTTATATGTGACACAGATATACTGTACACGCACGCACGCACGCACGCATACACTCCATCATAGTCACTCATTCACTTGCTCTCTGAAGTGTAGAAATTAGAAGGAAAGTCTTCAGGACGTATGTGAATGCCACTTTAGTTTTGGTGCTCTGTTTAGGTAACTTAAAAGTATGTTGAATAGTACGTTTCACACTTATGCGCTCCCAGTTCCTTAGTCGCTGTTGGTTTTTTTTCAGCCAGTTGCAACTTTATCTCATTTTAGACAAAACCCTAAACCAATTTCTTTGAGCAAACACTCTGCTCTCTGTTTGTCTTATCCGGCAGATATTCATGAAGGTTTTTGAGCTCATTCTGGTCAGAATAAGATATTACAGTCCTGTTTGCAGTGTTTCTCTTTCGTACATTGCAGGCTGTTTCGAAAGTAGCACATGGTAAAACTGGCATCATTATTATTATTAATGGAACATTAAGCACCAAGAAATTATTTTTTTAAAAAGTCAGATTTTTAAGAGATGTAAAACCCTGTTGTGAAATGTGCCATATTTACTGTTCTAGTAATGAATTGCTAAATATAACCAAATGTTAAATATTCGGCTTAAATGTTGACTACTCCGTGCTGATGTTAGCTCGAGACAACTTGTTTTGTGCGGTTTTTGTGGTAGACAGAATATCTCGCTGGACATTGTATAACACATAACAAAAATGTAATCTTTTCATGTTATATATCCGTGTTGTTGTCAGAGAATGGATGCTTGGGCAGAAATTCCTCTCACTGACACCAAACAGCTCCATCCCAGCCTTGGGATATAATACTTGGTATGTTTTCTCATTTTGCTTCTTATTTAACAATTAGTTTTGCTTCTATTTTATGTTGCTTGAAGCTTAAAAAAAACCTCTTAATTTGATCATGTGTTACTTTACAAACAACAACCACTGTTCCTACTGTGAAATGTGTTGTATTTGTTGAATTGGAAAGTCAATTTTAAGCATTATATCTGCCACAGTATGACTACAATATACTCACAATAACAACCTCCCTCTCCTCAAAGTTTGTAAAAAATAATATTAAGCACTTAGATACAACTGACAGATAGAGCCTGGGTTTTTACCGAAGACATGCAGATACAGAAACAGACCACAGTCAAGTTTGGAAAATTCAAAACAACTGACAAATTATAGAGAAAACTACAGAAGCTGCACAGACAAACAAGGGACAATGACAAGGACTGCCAGAAATACTTAGAAAAAGTTGCACGCTTGGTGAGAATATTTGAGGCAGAGTCCTTATCATACCAGCTCTGCATTAAACTGGTTTTGCATCAGGTTGTTTCTGACAGGAAGGGTCTTATCATTGTCTTGCATTAGAAGGTTTCTGAACATTCTCCACCTTAATGAGACAGTAAAAATAAAAAAAATATTTAGTAATTACACAAACATTAACCCATAAAGAGCCAAACATTGACCAATGACCAAATCCATCTGATAAAAAATGTTTAATACCTATTGATACACTAATCCTATGACATAATGGAAATAATTGGTGTAAAATGCAGTTTTTTCTTTTTCCCTGGCCATCATGACCCATTTAGACATTTGGACACTCCGTAATGAACAGAGTAACACTGTTATCTTCTACGACATTGATTCACCGGTAAAACCCATGGAGATGGATCAATAACAGCCCAGCCAGCGTGTCCATGTGGGCCCCAGAAGGGTTATCATTGGACTGCATATAAGGGTCCCATATGGGTTTATCCACAGTTTCCATGGTGACCCCACATGTGTTTGCCCGTATCAGAATCAGAATCAAATCTGTTTATTGTCATTGAACCAAGTAGAATAAAACTGAGGTAAACCTTTCAGTTTTAGTGCAAGAATTTACACCGATAACAAATATCAGTAAAATAAATACAAATATCAGCAAAACGACAACAAATATTAGTAAAAGGCACAGTTATTTACATTAAAAATAAAATGTATTGCAAACTAAGATATTTGTAAGACATAGAATTTAAGTAGTGTAGATAACATGAAACAAATATTGTCAGATAAATAGTGTGGAAAAATTTAATAATATGAGATTTAGATTTCTGATTCTGATATGGGTAAATGCACATGGGCCACCATGGAAAACTGCAGACAAACCCACTTGGGACCCTTATATGCAGCCCAAATGTAACCCTTCTCTTCTGGGGCCCACATGGATGTGGTGGCTGGGAGTGGATGGAGATACTGGTTTTATGTTAATGTATTGATATATTTTGAAGAAAATGTAAATTTTTTCCAGTTTTCTCTATTTTTTAAATATAATAACCCTCAACTTTCATCTCAGTATGTATATGATTAGCACATTAATATTGAAAAATACTAGATTTTTACTGAAAAAATACAAAATACTGAAGATTATTGTAGAATAAATGGTGACAAATCACTTAAAAAATGTTACATAGTGAGAAACATTATCCTTTGGGAACTGCTGTAAAAGTAGCATTGGGTGTTTATGGGTTAAAACAAAATTATTTATTTTACAGGCAAGCAAATAAGGGTTGAATGCATCAAAAAGCAGTCAGTCCTACATCTTAAAATCAAAGTGAAAAAACGTTTAACAACATGACCAATCAGTGCTCTGTGACTCTAACAACATGTAATCATTGATTGTTTTGGTCCTAAAAAGCTGTGAAGCATTGCCAGTTGGGATTTCTTATTTAATGTGGTTAGATGATTTGTAGACTTTCATTAAGGTTATCTATCATTAAGCTGATTGGAAGTTCCGAAGAGGCCAGTCCAGCTTTAAGTGTGACAATAATATAAATGAAGGTCCAACTTTACTGACAATAATTAGAAAAAGTGCCAAGTAGTTACTGAAGTTATTTCTACTAATTATAATATTGATAAGTATGTCTTTGCATAATTTGATGACACTGCTGTTGATGGGTGGAAGTCATTTCAACAAAATGGCACAGTCATTACTGGAAACAAATACACCTGTGTTCTGTGGGAAAATTGGATCTGATACACCCACAGTACAGTGGATATGTTCAAATACACACACACACATAGTGTGCACTTATGCTGACACTCACAGAGTGTAAATTAGGATAATGACAGTCATCGAGAAGCTAAAATAAGAGCTGGATGTCTCCTTACTGGATTCAGGCTGAGAGACTGTGAGCTCATCAGACAGAGAATGGAGTGAGATATGTCCAGTGTCAACGCTGATGAAACTCACCACGACTTGGCAGGGGCCACTCACAGAGGCACTACATGATGAATAGGGGGCAGCCTCACCCCTTTAAATCAACTCCTCGTGTGTGTGTGTGTGTGTGTGTGTGTGTGTGTGTGTGTGTGTGTGTGTGCGTGGGTGAGTGCGCGTGTTGGTCGACATGTGTGTTTGTGTCTGTTTCAGTCTGTCTGACCTGTCTATCTTGGCTCCTGACATTTAGAGCAGGCAGATCCCTTCATTATTACATGTTTTAATATTTAATTCTGCGATTTGATAAAATAGGATGTCTCATTAATGAGGTGATCCATCCCTGGAAATCAAAAGTCATCCAAACCAGGATGATACTGCTCTATTGGAACTTTCATGTGCCTCATCGTTTTCTTGCTTTGGTTGACTTAAATTACAGCTTGTTGTTTTACGTCTTCCCTGTGTATTTTTAGTTTATCTCATCTCTTAATCAGTATTATGGAGCATGAGATTTTGTTATTTGCTTGCGCATGTTTAAAATAGCACAGAAATCATTTCATCCTTGTCCATTAATCTCCCATTTGCTTAATTATCACAGTTGCTAATTACAAACCTCTCAACTGATGTGAGTAGACCTCCTCTGCCTGTTCCTTCCACTATTCTTGTCCTTCCCTCCATGTTTTTTTTCTTTTTTGTGGTGCCATTTATAATATACACTGCAAAAAAAGGACCTTGTTTCCTGGAAATTAAATTTATTTTTTCTTAAAAGATAATAATTGCATCAAACTTATTCTCCTTAGAAAAGTGATCTCATTCTAAGAAAACACAGTGTATAGAAATTTGTTTCAAAAGGACATTCCAGTTAACACTGAACTAGATTTAAACAAGTAAAAGCAGAGGAACAAGACTCTTTATTTTCAGAGTGAGACCTCCTGTACAATATCTTTGTTTACTGTTTTGGCTTAAAGGTTTTTTGTAATGTTTGATTTTTAAGTGAATAGAATTTTGCTCTAGTTTTATAAATATACCCAAGCAAAATTTGCTTTGACTATTGACATTTTCTCTGGTGAAATTTTCTCTGTAGAAAACACTGTCAAATTGCCTCTGGTTTGAGACAATCAGCATGACTGTAGTCAGACAATTATAAAACAACAGGGATAAAATGCAAGAAATTAAACACTGGAAAATGTGTTGTGACTATTCCAATACATTTGTATACTTCAACAGTGTATGTATACTTTTTTTTAAACAGCTGAAAACAATGCCAATAACACCTAAATAAGGTTAACACAACAAGTCATAGAATGTAGTGAAAACTGTTTTTGATGAAGCGTCTTAGAACTGAACTATGTATATGTCATTGGTCAGTGAGTCTGATACTTAGCTTTCGCACTGATATTCAGGTCTATTCTCTTTGAACTGCAAAGCAAAGACATTTTGGTACATATATTTTATTTTTTAAATATTGTGAACATATTTATTTAAACATTGCAATTTATATTCTGAATTTATGCTGTATACATTCTGTTATGGCCCATTTACAACCTAACTGCTCTTCGTTTTCACTGTATTGTCATATTTACTTTTATATCTAGTCTATGTCTAGTATATTCAAGAACAAATTAAATCATGCCAGGCACAGCAAACCTCACGAATATTTTAGCTCTTAATATATCTCCCTCTCCAAATGTGAGACTATGGGTTTGACCTTCCAAGGTCACTCAAGGTCAAATGTCATAATACCATCTTGGAGCCTAGTTTCCTATCTGAACAATACTGAGTCTCTATCTTCACTTGCTTTTCTTTTATTGCCAATTTTAGGTTTTTTTATGTGTTGACCCAGTGACCCCTGAACTCTTGGGTCAACAATAGAAAAAAAAATCTATATACACAACATACAGAGTTGAAGGACTGGCATTTTTGTGCTCATTGGAAGTCTGTAAGACGAAGAGTCCAAAAGTTATATCCAACATTTTTCATTTCATTTCTTTATTTCATTCATTTACAAAATAAAAATAAAACAAACAATATAAAATACATGCAAATACAACATGGCATATCTGACCAAAAACATTTAACTGGAGAAACAGGATATGGAACTGAAAGATGGGAATCCACAACAAATAGATGTAATCAAATTACATTTAAAATATATGTAAGTATTTAAGTCCACAATGAAATGCCTTTACATGAGTACAGACATTCGTTTCCTTTATTGCGACCTTGACCTAGAGAATTTGTCGTTCAAGGTTCTGATGTCACTGCACATCAACAGCGAGAGCAAAAAGATATATGCAAAACCAAGTATACAGAAATGAAATTCTCTTATGAAAAAATAAATAAAACATTTTTGTGACCTTGACCTTTGACCTATTGTCATCAAAATTTAGTGGGACCACCTCAAAAAAAACAAACAAAAAAAAAAATCCATGGAATGTTCAGAAAATTCCATGGAAATTGGTCTCGTACTTTTTGTGTAAACTTGCTGACAGACAGATAAGTTCTCAGATCTTTTATTTATCTTTTATATTGCTATTTTTTTTGCACTGACATTGGTGGTGGCTTAATCTCATTGTACATGTGTATAATGACAATAATACACCGTTCTACTCTGTGGTTCAATACAGAAACTTGGAAAAGTTTGTCTTTTTCACAATTGCTTGGAACTACATTAGGTCATCTGTTACATTATTTTATATTGCCATCAGCCTTGAGAGCTTAAAGGAAAGTGTGTATTTTCAGATTCTTTTGTTTTCCCCCTGTTTTCAGATCCTTAAGCAATAAAATTGAAGTGCCAAGTACAGAAAATAATATGTATGCAGTATATATGCTTATTAGTGCTTAAGACCTAGAACTGTTTTTGCAACAACTTCTGAATTAATTTTTTGTCTACATCTAACCTTATCTAAGTGGTTTATCGCCATTACTTATATTATCCTCTCCATTTTGCAGTTCAATTTTCTGCATTTAATTTACGAACCACTTAGACATTAATAAAAACTCAGTTAATTAAAAAGTTTTTATGTTAAAAATGGCTTTTTCCATGAAAATATGTCTTTAACTGGCATAAAAACAAGTGTCTGCAGCCACTGTTTGTGAAATTACATGAATTTTACTCATGAATCAGTGTTGCAGAAGACGACGAGTGCTCTTGTTCATTACCGAAGCTCAGAAAAAACACATGAATCCTCTGAAAAGCTGTGAAACTACTTGCATGAATAATTCAAATCTAATAAGTGTACTGTAATATAATAGGATCAGTGGCTGTTAAAGTTATTTAACATTTGATTTTCAGTTGATGCTGATGATTGCTGGTGTTTGTTTAGACGTAATATGATAAAAAGAAAACACATTATTCTAGAATGAATTAAATATTACAGTATACTTGAGTAGCATATACGTTTCCTGCAGTTCCTTTTTTTATTTTTTATTTGGGCTAAAAAAAAATCCAATCTGGTCCAGTTGTATGCAGAAGATGGCTTAAAACTGCTTCACCATTCATATGTAAACACATCCTTTTAAAAATGTTTGAAAAAGGTAAAGGTCATCCTGAAATTTAATCCTGTCTTTAAATGCGATGTGGTTCAAACATATAACAAAAATAAGTTTCTGAAAGTGTTTATTCTCCTGGTTCTTTTATCAGGATGGGATCATTTCATGCAGAACCGCCTCCACCCAAGCAAAGAGTCGAACGGCAAAGGAAAGTACCCAGCAAAGAAGCTAAAAGAGTGATGCCCACGCAGGTATATTTCCATAGACTTTAAACTTACAAACCTCTTTTATTTTTAAAATGAAAGTGTGAAGTTTATTTCCCTTCCTTATTTTAAAGATTGAAAAAAAAATCACGAGTCAAATAGGTAAAAAAAAAAGGTTAAGATAAAATAAATAAGCAGTATAAAGAATAAACTACAGCAGAATATAGTGCACATGTCATGTCAGTACAATACTGGTTATCAAGTGAGGAGGTGCATAATGAAACCAGACAGCAGGAGTTATTTCTAGTAACAGTGAGTTTATTTCCAGAGTCTTATATTAATGTTGTCCCTCAGCTGAAGAAAATGGAAGAGTCCCATCAAGAGGCAACAGAGAAAGAGGTGGAAAGGATCCTGGGATTCCTCAAGGGTTACCACGAATACGATCGTGAGTTAAAAGTTAAGCTCATGGATGTAAATATGATGTTTGCGTCGTAACCAATAATGCTAATTTGTCTTTTTATTACAGCATCAACGCCGATATCCTATTACGAATTTGTCATCGACCCAAACTCGTTTTCTCGGACAGTAGAAAACATGTTCCACACATCGTTTCTAATCAGGGTGAGTTATTGAAAACATGGCTTCTATTGTTTTTTTTCATTTTTTGCACTTACTTGTTTTCTTTCTCTGCCGTTGTCCTGCTTAAGACCTGGAAATTGATATTACCACAAGTGTTATTGTTTTAATGAGATTAAAGATGCAAAATATTTACTACAGGAACTTTAGTTTATGCCACCTCCAAACCGCTACAGCCTTGACTCTGTAAATGTAAAATCCTCCAGTCACTATGGAGGACCTGATAACCAAATCCACATGGACTTTCCTGAGTTGAGCAGGTTAATGGCTGACTGAGAGGTTGTCGGGGCTGGGACACGAAAACATAAGATGAATTTTATTTATCTTGTCCAGAAAATTCAGTTAACATACAAACATAATTACAGCTTAAAGTTAAAACAGAAATAATTAGTTCATTATTTTTAGGGATGCATGATAATTGTTTTTTACAACTGATATAGCTGATAACTTCCTGCTTCTTGTAACTGATACCAATAACAATAGTCCTTCAAATTCTTCTATTATTATTTGAAGTCAGTGGTAAAACTCAGGTAATAGTAAAATAAAGGCTTTTATCGAACCAAAAGCCTATGTCTGCTTGAAATAAGGGATTTCAGTTACTTACTCTTTATACATAATTTGGTGATGATCAACCTCTGTTTTCAGACATTGTCATGTTGATAATAATGATATATATATATATGTGTGTGTTATTGTTATTATTACATATATTATATGATTTTTTTATTATTATTATTGAAACCCTGGACCGAGTTTCAGGGATATTATTTTTTGGTCCGATAGCCACTGCCACCAGCTCCGTAGGTGTTAATGCCATAACTTGAAAATTATTTGGATTACAAATTTCATCTTTTGCATATGGATGGATATAATGGAGAGGAAGAACTGATTTGGTTTTGGACGGTTTACCATTTCTAGATTCCCCTCAAAACTTTCAAATCACCAAACACTCCTTTATTCATCTGGTAAATGGACTGAGCTTATATAGTGCATTTTTATGCACCATTGTGCACCCTTTACAATTCCTCACATTCACACACCAGTAGAAGGCTGCTGCCATGCACACGACGCTGCCAGACCCTATTGAGACCAACTTGGGGTTTAGTGTCCTGCCCAAGGACACTTTGACATGTGGAGAGCCAGGATTTGAACTGGCGACCCTTCGGTCGTTGGACAACCCGCTCTACCAACTGAGCTGCAGCTGCCCAGCATATCTCTGGAACTATTTGTCTGACAAGTGCAAATGAAAGGTCATGACCTGGGGATGCCTCACGTCATGACATGGTAGCTGTCTGGTTAAGGACTGGGGGCGTTCGGGGATATACCCCTCGCTGTCACTTCCGGCAGCCAGTTGGCTTGTTATAAAATTATTAAGTAATGTATGGCTATGGGGAGGCAAAGGCTTAATGTGGACAACATCCATAAAATTGGGGTCGTCGTGATTTTTGCAGAGGTGAAAGTGGGTGTGACTAGAGATGCCCACACGAACCTTATCGATGATTGATCACTGTTCTCAGGCTTTAAGCTGTATTAAGCTTTTTTATGTCAAGCGTTAAGAACGTCCCCCTTCTTCTGCTGGACCTAAACAACAGCCACAACCACTTGATCTTTGTAGCAGAGAGTAAGTACCTGAACCCTTTTACTTACAATGTTCTGATTCAGAACTCTTCTTGTTCTTGGTTTTAATGGCGGTTGATAAGCTGCTCGTACTTATTGTTCATCCCTAATTATTTTGATAAAGTAGTAAATGTTTGTGAATTGGGAACTGAAACTGACCCTCTGCATTTAGTACATTACTAGAACATGCAGGAACACACCTGTTCAAAACTCCATTTCCTGGTTGGGGAAGGACAGGACTTAGCCTCACCTACCAGGCCACACACCCAAGCATTTAGGAGGAAGGATCAGACCCAGTACATCCTATTTTTCCTTTGTTTAATGGGGAGCATGCAGCCTGACTAAGAGACTAAGGCTTAAATGCATTGACTGGATATAGATGCATGTCTGAGTAAGTTATATTTTATGTTAAGGTTATTTGAATATCCTTACTATAAGTATGTTTGGAATTATTTTGGTAATGGAGCTATTGTGTTCCTTTAAGATTTATTTAATCTCATCCATCTCATCATTTGATCCAT
>JAPTYR010000026.1:14782255-14793208 GCA_029814505.1 Siphamia roseigaster | reverse complement strand
GGATGGATGGATGGATGGATGGTTGGATGGTTGGTTGGTTGGTTGCTTGGGTGTTTGGTTGGCTGGTTGATTGGATGGATGGATGGATGGATGGATGGATGGATGGATGGATGGGTGGGTGGAAAATCACCTAAATAGGTCACATTTCCACAAACACATAAATCTGAGTGTTTTTTTTCTGGGACAGGGTCTCGTGAGATCAGAGTATGATAAGTAAAGTGACCAGATCCATGATGGTGGCGTTAACCTGGGTCACTGTCTCATTTCATCTCTGTATTGTGGAAGCTCAGACTCGCAACAGACCACCTTCAGCCTTAATGAATAATAGACTCACTGAAATTTAGCAGAACATTGTGGACCAGAAGAGGTTTTTACGTTATTTTCCATGCCCGTGTGAAAAAAAATCACTCACATTTCCAGCTAGATTTTGCAGATTAGCATGTATTCCATTTTATTTTCTCACAATATCCCTTTCAGAACAACCTGAGGTTAGTCCAACATCCAGGCACGTTGTCAGTCTAATGAATTCAACACTGTCAAAATATAGACAGCATGTGTTTATGCTGTATAACTTCTCATTGTTTGAATGGGAATGTGTTCATACATTCCAGCATTATATTGTTGTGTGACTATGAGGTTATAGTGGCCTGTCTTTGAACTTTGCCTACTCAGGTGTGAACATACAAAGAATTACATATAACCCCAACATTATTTCTCTTAAGATTCTCAAAATAATCTATGGGCCTGTGTTTAGTTAATCTGAGAATCATTCCCAGATATGAGGAATAATTCCCCGAAAGGAGTACTTTGTCTGTTTTTCCTAGTATCAGTTCTCATCTGTTTTTAAGCATCCACCAGACAGGACATGTTTCACTTGATCAGAGCTCTATTGCTACAGTAAACATGTCCAAATCTGGTTAAATTCGAATAAATATTTGATAATCAAACCATGACATCCTTTTACTATTTCACAGTTATTTCACAGTGACTTCAATGGTTGTGAATAAAACATGGTTTACAGATAAACTAACTGCTGCCAATTCTAGAATTAAAATAAAATAAATAAAAAATACTTAGAAAACAATTAACACTGAAAAAGTTGTAGTTTACTGTTTCACAGATTGTTTTTAAACAAAATTCAGTATCTCAATAAATATAGGAGCAAAAACATAAAACTCATGACACACTGTGCAGTGTGTAAGAATTTCAAGTTGAGAGAGTTTACTTATTAAAAGAAGATTAAATATGTAGTCATGGTGTGTTAAAGTGGTTAATTACAGAGTATATTTTTTTAAATCTTGAGTGCTGCATGTCTTTTTTTTTCTATTTTACTATTAGCTTATCTTATCTTATCTTATCCACATGAGGCTATAAAAAATCACCAGGAAGTCAATACTATGTCACACATTGTATCATCCATTGAATAAAGTATAAAGATCAGTGTTTAGACAAACATCTATATTATGGCATCATCATGTTTTCATCCTCAGGCTACAATTTTACAGTTTTTTTTGACAGTCCTTCAAAATGTTGTAATCTTCATACGTATGCTCTGTCAGCTGATAGTTTACATTATAGCTGTAATAACAACAACATCAGTCCTTCTACCTTTTACCACTTTGTCACTTTTTTTACTCTATAGGCAAAGACACAACAAACCAATTTTTGGGGGTCGTACATTGTTAGGCAGTTTGGTGGGATGGGTGACATGAGTCTGCTTGATGTATTCCGTGTGATCAATGCCGTTGCCATTCTTTTCAGACAATTTGACATGTGTAATCAGCCACTACCCATCATTCAGTTCAACCAATCTGATTGGTGGAGGTATAGCCCTAGTGACTCTGTGAACAAGAAGTTTCCATGTGAATACAGCTATGCCAAACACTCCACACTATTACTGTCTACTATGATAGGCCATGAACTGCTCATATTGTATCTGATTAAGTGCCAGTCGACATTGCCTATGGACTTCATTTATTCCATAAAATGAGCACTGTTAGCATAGTGCCATTTCTCCTCAGTTTTCACCTTTTTTCTTCCACATGAAGAAGCCTGAGTGCTGACAATGCCGGTATCTTATTACTAGCCATTCGTTCAATGAGTCAACAACCCTTCTTGATACTCAACATTCTGACAACAATGACTGACAACAGCGAGCTCTGTGTTTTGGTCTAGAGGAATGTTCCGTCATTTCCAGTTTTATGGGGAGACGGGAGTCGACTGATCAATCAGGCGACCTTTTCTGGTGACAATCAATTCAGGTTGGTGTGTTTTCACCCTAAAAGTTGTTTCTTAGCAGGTCTTATTCCATCTGATGCTTTGGCCCTGTGGTAGTCTTCCACAGACTCCCTCTAATGGTCACATGAATCCAATATTTTCTCCATGTGAATGAATTCTCCACGGCATCATTGGTATAATGTCGTAACTCGTTCTTCGAAATGCTCATTTTCTAAGATTTGAATGTAGAAAGACAATGTAAACCTCCCTCAAGACTCAATTGTAGTTCTCATGGAAAAGGTATTAGTTGATATTGTGAGAACGTATGAGGGGTGAGGATCACAGCTGAGGTTTCCAACAAAAAACTGGACAGCGGTGAAGGTCCATAAAGACAAACTGTGGTTGATGATCAGCACAGTAAACAGAGAACTAAGGTTGGAAAGGCGCATAAAATCACATGAAAATCTGCCAGAGGAGTGAGGGGAACTGTCAGGTATGTGCACCGAGGGTGATGAAGGACTAGAAACAGGTGTGTCTGGTCTGACAGGTGACTGTGATTATTGGAGGGAAGGCTGCAGGATTTAGGGAGGTAGAGAGAGAAGGAGAGGAGTTAGACAGAATGGAGAGAGGAGGGCAGTGACAGAGTTAGGAGCTGGAGAAGAATCATGGCATTAATCTGAACACTGACATGTTGACATCAATCCTTTTTCTCATTTGCACAATACAAATTCCCATCCACAACTGCAACACACTTCAGGAGTACACACTACAGTACTAATATTAATAATACAAATATTTCCATCTTACATTGGTGATTGATGGTCCACACTAATGCAGATGTTTAGCAAAAACAGATTTTTAGATCAGAAAACACTTTTCTATGTGGAGACTTTTGAAAAGGTGGTTTGTATGCATCCATAGGGACAGAGAAAACCCCAGTGTTCACACGGCTGTTATCACTTTTGTGTAATGAACCTGCACCTGAAACGTCAAATGCAGGTGTATGACCAGTGTATGACCTGCAGCAGGTTGATGTCAGCACAGATACCTTCAGGAGATGGACCAGACTGAGGTTATAGTGAAATCCAAGTAATATAAATCTGTCCTCCTCAACATCCCAATGCAAGTGAAATTTATAGAGAAATTGAACTTGTTGTTGCTGTTCACCTTCGTGACGAATTAAAGTCTCTGCATCTGCTACATCCATATTACATATCCACAGTGTCCACATTTTTAAGTTTGTACCAATTTGCTGTCAGATTTTCCTCCCCAATAAATAAATAATAGTAAAAATGGAGGAACAAAATATGGATGAGAAAAATGTCCATGATGTATCAGTGTGGGCAGGGTATCCACTCTTGACAAAAAAATTTTAGACCAGTTGAAAAATTGCAAGAATTTACATTTAGCACTGTTGGATCTTAAGAAGGTTCTAAGTAGAATTTCAAAATGCATGAAGAAGAAAAGGGAGCATTTGAGCAAGCAATTTATTGAAAACAACAATAAAACTGAAATAGGCTGTACATCAGCCTTTAAAAACCAAAATATGCAAACATGTGGATTCAATGTCATTTTCTGAAAGGTATTTACATTGTCATAACCTCCTGATGTCACAGGCAAAAAACCTTTCTCTCCTTAAACGTGGGCGGATTGTTGAAGCGTATAAGCAAGGCCTCACACTGCGCCATCGCTGCTGAAGTTGGACGCAGTAACACAAGCCATTTCAAATTTCTTAAACGATCCTTTTGAAACATTTGATCTACTGATGTGCAGCATAATTCGGTTTAATTGTTGTTTTCAATAAATTACTTGCTAAATTTTTTTCCCCTTTTGGTCTCACCATTGAAACACAACTTAGAGCCTTCTTAAGATCCAATAATGCAAAATGTAAATTCTTGAAAATTTTCATGTGATCTAAACTTTTTATCAGGAGTGTACATCCTTTTTATATAATGTGAACATAAACATATGCTACTGAGGTATGTGTAATATTTCACCTTTTACATGGAGCAGAACTGTACATGGAGCCACATTCTCCATGCGTCATCAGAGCTCAGCACAACGTACAGCTGATATAATACACTCTATAAAATTGACATAATGCTGAATGTGCATGTCAGTGTCAGTCTTACTACATTAGGGATTACAGTCTTGTTGATTTAGTTTAGCATATGCATGCAACACTATGCAGTGCAAAAACCACATTCCTAACTTTATGTGTTTCTGTAGGTTATATGAGTATCTGCATACATGTGTGAATGTCTGTCTTCATGTATGTGAGTGCATGCAAGGGTGTATCTGTGTATGTATGTATGTGTGTGTCTCATATTGCTGGTGTCCACAGATTCCAGAGGTGAATTCAATGAGCATGTCCATGAAATGGATATGTCTTTCAATACAGTTTGATGCCAGACCTCATTGACCTTTAGCCTTTAAATCGTTCTTTCCAATTGGTCACATAGCTTTTGTTTATCCTTGCTGTGCTGTAAAGCCATGTGGACTACACTAATCACATCTGGAAAATATTCCAGATGATTTATGTAACATATTAACCGTAGACCCTCTGGCTGTCTCCTATGCAATTTTGCTAATATTTAAAATCGCTTCATTTTAAACATTTATTGGAAAACTGTGTGGGATTTTAAGTTATTTATGATGTGCATTAGATTGCTGAAATCTTTGTATATTATTTAAAGTGTCTGCAAATGGAATAAGTCACAAGTATAATCATCATGTGAACCTCATATGTTACATGTTTTAATCAACAGTAGATGAAGTGGTGTCGAAAAGTGTCAAAGGTAAAGAGTAAGATTTATATTGATCATGTCATATGAATGGGATTATCAGATATTGGGTGGTGAGAGGGAGAGGGAGGAGGCAAAAGTGTAAGAGAGAGAGGGGTGAGAGAGAAAATTGGAGACTTAACTGGGATTAGCATCCTTCTGCAGCATTATGGCATGTAATGGCATCTCTGTTTTCAGTCATACCACATCACATGCCGACAACTTGGTAGCTGAAACTAAACAGTTTGCGTCACTGCCCAGAGTCTTGAATACCTCCTCAGGGAGAAAGGTAAGAAATGTTTCTTTTCCATTATAGGACCCTTTTTATATAACATTATAATAACAGGTTTAAAATATGTGTTTTTCTTTGTTGTGGATACAAAGATGTCAGTTGGAAACATATTTACTACATTGACTTATTATCTGAGTTTTTTCTGGCAGGAAATATTTATTTTCCAGTGTTGTATTATTTTTTTCAATTCAATATTGATGTGAATTAAATTATTCACAATAATGCTCTTATGGGAAGTTTATAATTTTCTGAGCTGTGCATGGTTTTAATCAAAGATAAAATGTCAAACAATAATTTTCTGGTGCTCTAAAAAAAGTGGTTTTAATACTGATTAGTATTTTATTTGCATTCATCTTAAATGTCACAGTGAATGGAAGTGATTTTCAACCGTAAGAAAAATCTGTTTCGTATACTCAAAGAAGTAAATGTGCCCTCGAGGGCACGAGACATCTGCTCCAGATCTGGACAACATGTGTGCTCATTGCAGATAACCGTGCAAATTAATGAAATAGATCCATACATTTCTAAGAACATAACAAATTATATGGGAATGTGTGATGAAGCTTCCTATGAGACTCAGGAAAGGTACTATAGTCCTGTTTAACACATTAATAAACAAGCTGACACTCAAGTGTACTTTTAAGGTTGCATTTACAAAACATGTGTCTGCTTGGAAGTGGTATTTTCGAAAGGTGTGAATAGTGATAGCTGCCAGCATCAGGAGATCAAAAGCTTACACGAAAATGTTTAACACTACAACAGCTGCAGCACCGTGGATTTCCACTGGATACCAGATAAGCAGAGTAAAGACTTTGCACACCTTGTGCCTTTGTTGAGTGAATAAGCATTTGCAGCTGGCTTTTTCTAACCCCAAATATTTGTGGGAGATTGAACTTATTAGGACATTTTGCATTGTTGCCTTGGTTCGTCACTTAGATTATATGAGAACCAAACTGGCTGTTTTGCAAACAAACAGTTGTTCTTCTGCAATAACACACTATGTTTGCCTGTTTTTTAATGTTGGCAAGTTCCAAAATGAACTGTTTTTGAAAGGCTAAGGAGTTTTTGATTAAGCCCCTCAGGACTTGAGCCACATTAAAAACAACATTACACAAGACAAAATCTGGATAACATTTATTTCCAGAAAAAACAATAACAGGAGGAAACCTCTAAGAATGAACCAAAAACCTGTTATTCAAATTAGCAGATAGACTGTGACCTGAACCCCTCTGACTTTAGAGTGCAATATCATCATCAGGCTGAGACAGACAGACAGACAGATAGATAGACAGACAGACAGACAGACAGACAGATAGACAGACAGACAGATAGATGTATTAATTCCACAAAAACAATCATACTACATACCCAAAACATAAATACGGTATATAAATACTGTATGGAAATAGGCTGAAGATAAAAAAAAACAACAACAAACAAACAAGCGAGCGATTAAATGTTCAAATGCGGTCACGACACCAAAACAGTTTGGAACCACTGCTTTACAGCCAACTACTAAACTACTGTTGGTTTATTACTATACTGCTAACGTCACCGTCAGAAAAGACAGCGAACACCCTCAGCACAGTATCTTTGTACTTCTGTTGTTTATTATTGATGCAAAGGAATGTGGGGTCCAACTCTCAGGAGCATCGACTGTTCTTTTAAGTCCTGGACAGTTGGGCTGGAGGCTTCTTCACCACAGAACAAAAAGGGAGACGCTGGCTCGTCTGTGCCTGATGCCTGGACTGGAGCTCTCTGGAGAATGTGCCTGGAGTACCGCTATGCTGCAGTGCACACACTATTTATCTGTGTGCTATAGAGGCAGACAGGGCAGCCAGCCCCCTTTTCACAACAGATGTGGGCTAACTGGGTTTGTGACAGCAGCTCAGAGCTTATGTGAAGATGGACAGGATCCCTCTGGCTGGCATAGATGTGCACCAACCATGGAAGCTACAACCAACAGCAGCCTTAAAGGAGAATTCCAGCAGCATTACAAATATATTCCATCTGTTTGAGGCTAAACTAAGTTATCTTAAGGGAAATACGCAAGATAATTTTATTCGGGGTACACAGAGTTTGACGTGCGCATTTCCATCAAAGTGGGTGATTACGAGCAAGTGTTTAAGCTTCTCTCAAGCTCTTAACGTCTATTAAAATGCTTTTGAGTGGATTGCCCGTGGTGTGTGGACCCACAGCATATAACCCAGTGCATAATGATGGCATTAGCTAGCACAGACATGCTACATTTGGAGCTTTTAGAATCAGCGCACTCAAATCGATTATCAAATTCATACAATCCAGTAATCCAAAATGTTGTTTTAATTTGTTGTTCTCAGTTTTATCCGATTACTTGATTGGTCAAAGGAATTTTCTTTAGAATATTAGGATACTAAAATATTTGATAACTGCAGCCCTATCATATTTACAATCATGTTTATCTTGTTTATTTACAGACTTTTCTGATATTATGAGCATTTACTGAGTCTGTAGTGACATTTTCTTAGTACAAAAGAAAAAGAAGACAACGGACAGATAAATGTTTTCTATGTCTTGATGTTAATAAACATACCAGAACAAGTTGGAAAACGGCCACTCCACCGTCCACTTTGTAGACATATAATCTCCCTCGTCCCCTCCAATGGATTCTCAGTATCACACCAAAACTCCAGTTTGTGTCCCACCTTCATCGTTTCATTTGCTGATGGTAGACTCTTAATGACAACATGTCGGGGTTTCCGAGGAAGTTCACAAGTGACATCTGAAAAAAAGATAATAATACAAAACTTTGTAGCTCGACTAAGCTATTTACTTGGATTTTTGTCTTTTGTCTCAATCTCCATGCATCCTTTATTGTTGAAATAATTTTGCTTCCACTAAGAATGCACCCATAAATGAACCCAGATGTTCTCAAATCTTTTCTATTTGGCCCCTTTGGAGGTGGAAATATTTCTGGGTACCCTCACAACCCCACCAAAATGGTAACAATGGTTCAAGTATAACTTTCATTGACAGAAAAATCAATATTACAACCATTCGATTTGTGTTTCAAATGCAAAATACATGTGGGAACCATAACGCATTATTTCTGGTCTTGTCATAAACTTCAAAGGTATTGGGTTGAAATTATCGGTGAAATGGTGAGAATTTTTCATACTGATATAGAAATGAACCCCACATCCCTGATCCTGGGTCTTCCTAGTAAATATGTGAAAAAGACTATAATATTCTAATGTTTGCAGCTCGGAAAAATATTCTTTTACAGTGGGTCAGTGATAAGATATCTCTGTTTGTGGGTTGCACCAAATACCCCGAGAATATCTTCCCAGTTTTAAACATGACAATAGCCATTTTTACAGAGGTGGACAAAAAAGTTGAGATGATGATCCTGCCTTTTTTTGCCACCATTGACCGAGTTTGACAGCCAAACCAGAGGAGGAACAGAGGTGCGGTAGCGTGGACTTTTACACAGCGGACCTGCTTTCTGCATAGCGATGTTGCTAACCACGCCAGAGTTGGCCTTTCTTTCACTGTTCCAAAAATGCTAGCATGGATAGTGACGACAAATTTCAGATCTCAGCATCTCCCCATCTCCCCATTTGACATCTTTCTAGTCACATCGATATGTTTGTTTACTGCACATGGCTTGTACTCATTTTTAAAATCCCACACAATGTGTCATCAAAATGTCATACCTTGGTTGCAGAACGACAGGTGTTCCTTTTACATAGCATTCCAGAATCATGAATCCACCTTTATCACGGCTTTGTTTTAGTGACAAATACATTTTTGTTAGAATATTTTAGCAATATTTTAACAGTGACAAGCCTGATTTCCGTTTCACATATTCTCAGAATAATTAAGTGTATATAATGAAATAAATAGAATAATGAAACTGTACAAATTGTGGAAAATGGGAATGTTTTTATTTTCACCCCAGTAAAATATTTTTACACTCTCCAAACCTGCATTTTTTTGTCTAGTCAAGTGTGAGATAACCTTGACAGTAGATTTTTATGTCACTGTAATGAGTTTTGCTGTGTCCTGGAATTAAATAAAATAAAGTTAATGTCCCACAGTTTGAGAAAAGCTGGCTTAACCTATATCTTACCTGTTTTTAAGGGTTGGGGAAACTTGAGGACCAGAAAACAATCCAGACACAATGAGGTTGTAAATCATGTTTTTATGCTGGTTTGATGGTAACGTTAAACAAAAAGAATGGTCTTCAAATTTTTCAAAGTGTCGGTAGCGGCAAAAATGATATAGTGAAGATAGATCATACCATCAGAGATCCATACCGTTTGGCACAGATACTCAGGTCAATGACTATGCAAGTTAATAAGATATTTTAAAATAGTATAATAATATAAAAAAAATATTTAAAGTGTCGGTAGTGACAAAAATCCTATCATACAGATAAATCATAAGATACAAAGATGTATACAATTCAGGTCAATGACCTTATAAGGTAAGAACAAAATTTTAAAACAGGCTAACAATATAACAAAGTATTCATCTTCTCAGTACGTGGCAACAAAAATCAGGCAATGCAGATGTTTTAACATTGAGGCATTGTAACTCCGTTTTAATTATGTTCCTACGTAACTGATATGGTCATTATTCTGAATAACTATATTTGGTAATGATCACTGACCTGAGAATCTATGCTTAATTGTATGTTTTCTTGGTCTAATGTATCTGCAGTGTATAATTGCTGTCACTACCGACAATATTTGTTATATTGTTGCTCTGTTTTATGTATCATACTATATTTTCAATAGATGTAAAAAGGAAAAAAAAATCTTTGTACATTCAGTCATTAGAGAGTGCCATACTTTACAAAGGATGTTATGCTTTACCTTCACAAGTGGGGAATTCATGATCCCAGTTCCCATCTGTTCCACATATCAGCCTTGAGCTTCCATTCAGGCTTGTCCCAGGACGATCGCAGCTAAATGTGATGAAGCGATCGGGAAGAATGGCTCCTTCATTTTCTGGTAAACCGTGAACTGTAATGTTTAAATCTGCTGGTGGGGCGTCACAACTGAAAGCTGAGTGAACAAAAACACACGGTGAAGTCATAGAAAAAAATCTGTAGAAACATAAACATAAAGTTTGGCTGGAATAGAGAATAACATTAAACTCAAATATTATTATTACCGCAATTTAACCCCTAACGACTCAAACATCCACCATCGACCAAAGCCATCTACTGATCTAAAACCTTTAAGACTTGTTAATCCACTAAACCTTTCAATACATGTAAATAATTGGTGTAAAATGCAGTTGGCATCTGTTCATGGTCATCAGATATGACCTATTTGAACATTCAGAGGTTCCGCAGTTACCGTGGAAACAGTGTCATCTTCTGCAATATTGAATCTCCAGTAAAACCAATGGAGTTTGATCAATGACAGTGGATGGAGACTGCTGATTTTATGTATAGTTTATGATATTTTTGCTGAAGAAGATGCCTTTCCCTCATTTTTTTCTGATTAGATCTAATGACAATTGAATTTACTCTGAGCTTAAATGATCATCTACATGGTCAGTGAATCAAATATAGGAAAATTCATTATTTACTCTGAGAAAACTTTAAAGGGGACATATTGTGCAAAAATCGTTTTTTGGAGTAATTTTGTTCCTATTTGGGTCTCGTCT
>JAPTYR010000026.1:14599264-14623531 GCA_029814505.1 Siphamia roseigaster | reverse complement strand
ATGGATGGATGGATGGATGGATGGATGGATGGATGGATGGATGGATGGATGGATGGATGGATGGATGGATGGATTATGGTTGATAGCAGATAGCAGCACCTTGGGATATGAGGGTTCGGGTTACATTTAAACTGCAGGAGAGAGAATAGATGTGACTGGCAGAATTACTCAGGGATTCTCTCTTAGCTCCTTTCAAGTGTGTCTGGTCACAATACATATAATAATGGAATCAGAATCAGTTTATTTGTCGTTCGCATCCATCACAAGGACATTGCAAACAAAGCTTCAATTTGTTGTGACCTCTCCAAGATCACAAACTGGACGCAAGTCATAAAAACCAACCAAATTGGATGGATAGGCAACAATGTCAAATATATTTTTTTAAAATTTTTTACATTTAATTTTATTTTCTTGCAGGCTGTCTTAAAAATGCACATTGAGCATATCTGTGTAACTTTGTTTTTTTACACTGGCCTGCAACTTCTTTTTTGTTTTTTTAGAAATGATCTACCACAAGGTTTAAATGTGCTAAATCGTATATACTTTAATAAGATGAATTGGAAACTAAATGACAAGAAAGCCTGGGTATGTTTCAGTGTATAAGATAAAGTGTTATTACACTGGTTTACATACATTTATTCACTAGATTTATGAATCCATCACTTGGAAGAACCTAAAAGTTAATTATTTGTAATGTGTTGACAGTGTTTAAAAGTAGATCTGCTCGGTCTGAGACAAACATTTCTTTGGAGTAAAAAAGCATTCTGATATTAATTATTTGAACATTTTGACCCTAGACTGTAGTTTGGAAAACTGTACTTATTCTACACATCACAACATTTATTGTGGAAACAATTTGCTTGCAAATAACTTTAGAATATCTAATTTACCATCACCCAAATACTGCTGTAGATAAATGTTTTTATAGTGGTTATGTTTGCATATAACTAATTCATTATGCAAGTAAACATAATAACTGAATTATAATATTGTCTCTGGAGTTATCATTGGTCTGGTTTTTACATGTAATCATACTTGTATCTAAAATGAACCAGTGCGTTTTACTTTAATTTTGTTTCAGATTCTAGTTTGAAAACACAGGTTAAAAGTGCATGATATTCACTATAGCAGGATGGATGTTCTGATGCATTTGTATGTACAGTGTAGTCATAAGTCATTCTATTTTTCAGCGATGACTGCATTGATGCATATATGCTGCCCAAAATAGGGCCGTTATACTGAGTCTATAAGATAATCAGAGAACAAAGAAGGATCAGCTAGAGTTTCTAAATTGTGTTTTGTCCCCTGATGGCCTCAGTAGTGATATGATTTCTCACATTAACATAATTATGCAAAATGGGAACTTTTGTTGTAGCTGTGGTTACATCTTGCAAGTGGAGGGATGATGAGGAGTTATGTCATTGATAGATGTTGAAGAGAGAATATTTGACTTATAATGACCCCATCTGTTTCATTAAATATAAATAACAAATCATTGATTTATGAGTTTTTCTTCAGTCAAAGAACTGCAAAGGGTCCAACTATCAATCTTCTATAGGAAGTCAATCAGTGAAGTTTGTTTCAAAACTAAGCAAGTGGGGATTTGAATTATTAAATTGTTTATATCATTACTAGCGTCAGGCATGATGACAATGCTGGGTTTTTTTCTGTTATGGATAAAGATGATTATCATGTCCTTAAGCCAACACACTCTGCATAAAAGCATCTCACTATCAGTCGGCATCAGAATTCTTTTACATCAACTTATGTCTCGAGTCTAATCTATCAGGCTGCTTAAATTGTCTTTAGCTGTCATCCTGTTTTCTCTGAATACATCCTAATCAGTGAAACATTTGCATTAATGCGAAACTTGCAACTCTTACACAGTTTGCTGCACTCAGTTTCAAGACTGCGTGTCAGCATTTAACTTGTACTCTTACATGCGTTATGCTTGCAGTAGAATTATATTTAAGTAAACAAATTCACTTTGAACTCTTTGAAATGTAATAATAATTAAAAAAAAAAAGTTCTGCCAATTCCATTTGAGAATGGCAGTGACACAAGATATGAATATTCTTCTTTTAGATTTGTCTTTGTGCTCCCTGTTATCAGTTGTGCGGAGTATTTGTCTGGATTGTAAAAACTAACCCAGGTTATGACACGAGGTAGATTACATCACTCAGAAAGATCAACTCAGCATGTGTGTCGATGAGCTAAGGCATTAATTGAGTGGGTGCATGCAGAGTGACATCCACATACTTGTCCTGCTAAGTACTCCATGAATGTGTCCATCTGCCCATTGTGGTTTTATAATCAAGATCTACCGTGCCTGATTTAGTACTTTATTGCATGGATGAAGTAATTAAAGTCTCATGGTGTTTCACAAACAGGATGTGTGAGCGATGTAATCTCCTCCTCTGTTCTGTGTATCGGAACTGCTCTCTCTGGCTCTGCAGAGGCAGGCGCATTGCTGTGATTTGCTCTGCTGCTACACACACACACAGATTTCCTTTCTCTGCTCCTTAAATGTTCATTAATAGGGCTTTGATGTGATAAGGAGTGTACCTTCAGAGGATTAAATTTTAAAAGTAATAGCATTGCTTATAAGATGTGATTAGGTCTTGTGCAAGGTAAGCATTTTTAATGTGATTTTGTGGCGATGGTTGTAATGCAATAACAGTGGCAGTGTTATTATCTTTAATAATTGTGATAATATTTTTTAGAAATGCTTTGGTTTTTGAATTGTAGAGTATGTACAGTCTGTCGGAAATTGAATTTATGTTACTTCTGCTGCTATGGAATTACTGAGCATAAGACAGTTTTGTTGTACAAGGGAGTTATCAATAACAAGTCATGCTGTATTAAGTAGCAAGAAAAAAATGGACAACTACAAAATTGGAAATATAAGATAAATGTAAGTCAATGTAAGGTTGTATGTCTGTTTTTCACTGCAATGCATGCCATGTTGTCTTGACACAGGTACTCTGCAGCAACCGCATTTAGTAACTTTAAAGACAACAAACGTAACATGCTATTTCATTGAAATATAAATAATATAGGGTGCTTTCTCATACTATCTATCACTTTTTATAAAAAAACAAAAACATGTTGATCGTACCTTGTTATTTTTAAAGAATGAAGGTATAGAAATCTCTTCAGTTCTTTATATTACTTGATTTATTCATATTTGTTATTTGGTGTGATCTGGAAGGCTTTATATAGAAATAGATGACACTCTCAGGTGGAACATTCAGTCTGCGAACATTGACTTGTTAGCATTATTAACTGTGAGAATACTTGTCTGTTCACGCTGTTCAGTTCAGCACAGTGTCAACATCTCACCCTAGTCTGTATCCTGGACTTGTTTACTGTTCGTTTGTAGAAAAAAGGAGTGTAAAGGGACCTTTGACACCTTTACTGAACAGAGGCAGCACTGGTAGTTGATCAGTGTGTTAATATAGAGATTATCAGCACATAAAAGCCAATACATGCATCAATATTATTACATTTTATGAATTTGTATGCAAGTAAATGTTGAATGATCATGAAACATACCATATGAGGATGATATTTTCAATACTGTACTAGTAAATAAATCATTGTACAAGGTTAATGTACAATGTGTTTAAGAATACATATGCATAAGGTATGCTAACTCTAGCTCAATGCCAAAAGATGCTTTTTACCCTTTGAGTAACTGAGGGTATTGTAATAATTTTGTCATCTGTCTGACCATCCCATTTCCAATGTCCTTTCTGGATGAGAGGTATTAGTGCATAGCATGTTATATGTATGTCTTGTAACCTGTTTGGAAGGGATGATTAATCTTGGATCATTTGGGATTTTGTCTTTATGATAACATTTGGATCATTTGAAACAATGACTATTCAAATATGTATTATGCGCGATTTACTACAAGTAAAGCTCCCCAAAACATCTGTGTTGGTGTATATGAATATACATTTTTATCCCAATACTAATCCTATTTTCTGTGTGTGTGGGTTGTTTTTTTGTTTGTTTGTTTCTTTTGCAGAAGGAATGGCTGTGTCTGAACTGCCAGACTCAAAGGGCTTTGTTGGGACAACTGGGAGATTCAGGGAAAATGTCTCAGCAACCACCTGTATCTGCCAAGCCAGAGACCCAGCCCACACCTGCAATCAAGAAGTCAGACCCCAAAACTATGGCAACAAAGCCTATGCCTGCACCCACAAAAGCACAGCCCACACCTGCTCCCACAAAGACAGAACCAACAATTCCCATCACAAAAGACAAAACAGAGCCTATGTCTGCCATGGAAACCAAAACAGTAGCATCTGTTACCAGAATAAAATCAGAGCCCAAACCCATCCCTACTACAGAAGAGGTTTCATCTGTTGTAGCAGAAAGCCAACCTTTACCACCAGCCAAAGAAGAACCCATTATGCCCCCACCCCCTGTGCAGGGGACAGTAGTATACAGAAGGCTGAACAACCAAACATAAGTGTTCCTCAGACTGTGACAGTAGAAAATAAAGAAGATGTAGTTAAAACTGAGCTTCTCAAAGATGAGGATTCAAGTGTTGACCCTGCAAAAGTTAAAGATGAAGCAGGTGTGGTTGTGATCGCCTCTGTTCCGTCAACTAAAGCTACAGATGTGCCAGTTTCCACTATTCCTGCAGATGTGTCAGTGGCTCAAGTTGTTCCAGTATCTGAAACTAAGCCAGAATTATCCCCAGCAGAGAGGATGATTGAAGAAGTACAGCCTGGTGATCACATCAAAGTGACAGAGCCAACAAAACCTTTACAGCAAGTTGGAGTTGAAGTGCAGTCACAAAAACCACAACCAGAAAAAGAAATAAAAACAGACACGACAACTGATAGCAAAAAGGTGGCTGATAATTTGGCTGAACAGGTCACTGAAGTTCCCTCATCTCTAGAACCAGAAATGTCTACACTTGACAACATCATAGAGGTAAGAATGTATCATTTCATATAGAAAAAAATATAAGGTGAAAAGTACGCAGCTGCCATATGTATTTTTGTATATACATGTATTTCACTGACACTGGGAATGATGTGGCTGATTAACTTTAATATTTCACTAGATAATACACTTATTTAATGTAAACAGCTCAAGATCTACCTTGATTTTCTAAAGAAAGGAATTACTTAGTTTTTTCTTCTTTGTTTTTTAATGTGTGTACTATGAGTACATGTGCATGTCTTTAATGAAATTAAAAAAGAGTCATTACAACAAATTGCTCATCTCAAAGAGTTGGACATTATCCCTGTGACAACTACTGTCTTGCAAGAAGCGCATGAAGATCATCCTCAGATTTTACCGACATCTCAAGAACTTGAGGCTGCAGAGGTGGTTAGTGAAACAGTGGAAAATGAAAAAGCAGGTCAACAACTGCCAGTAAAGGAAGAGGCTAAAACTGAGAGACGGCGCCTAAGTTTTCAAGCAATGGAAGAAAGTAGTGAAAGCGAGCTCACACCTTCACCTGTAGTCCAGAGGAGGAGGCTAAAAGTGACCAATATTTCATCTAGTAGTGAGGACATCAAAACAGAGAGTGCTGACTCTTCTGTAGAAGATGAAGAGTTTATTCGTAAACAAATAATGGGTATGGGAGATGATGAAGAGATGTCTCTTTCAGAAGATGAAAAGGAAAAGAAGTTAGAAAATGATGCAGTAGTCAAGGAAGCTGACCTTGATAATGTACCAAAAGAAGCCAAACCTTTGACGAGAACAGGTAGCACAGATAATGAAAGCATTCTGGCTAAGAGTAAAGCTGCCCTGAAAACCAGCACAGCATCTACTCAGGATGCATCTGAAATGATCGCCCCTACTTTGAAGAAAGCAATTCCAGTAATGAGACAGAGACAAAGCACTGATGAAGAGGTTGAGAGCATCACAGAGTCTTTGTCAAAGGGATCCTCTAGTGTCCAGGCATCTAGTGTCACTCCAGGATCGTCACCTACATCAGCCTCATCTTTAGAGGAGGATAGTGATAGTAGTCCTAGTCACAGAAAAGTTCGAGGGGACAAACAACATCGCAAAGGTAAACACAGACAGTCAACTCAACCTCTTCCCACCATTGAAGATTCCTCTGAGGAAGAAAACATGAGGGATGAAGAGAAGTCCAGGAAAGATAAAGATGAACTTATTGCCCATGGCCATCCAATATCTGCAACTGAGGATGTATCATCCACTGAGGATTTGAGAAAGGTCACTGTGTTGGATGAATCCCATCAAACATCAGGCTCTGATTATTCTGCCAGTTTAGAATCAGACCCAGAAGCTAAGCAGGCTCTACAAAGAGGACGCAAACCTTCACCAACAGTAATACCATACATTTCCACTGAACCAGTTAAAGAGAATACTGTGATTGTAACAAAAGCACTGAAGAGTGCTGAAGAAGCGTATGAGGAAATTATTCAGAAGACAAAGGCTATTCCAGGAGAGAGTCCTCCAGATATTGAGCCACTCTATGGAGGAATGTCAATAGAGGACTATCTTTATGAGTCCTTAGTTGAGGATCCTGAAATTAAAGTAAGTGACTCTCAAGTTGAAGAATTGAACTTAGACACTGGCCCTGAACCTACAAAGAAACTCAGGTCTCCAGAGGAGGTTTATGAAGAGATGATGCAGAAGAAGAGAGAACTGATGTTAATAGAACATGAATTTCAACAGGCCCAGACTGCAATGGATTCTTCATTATCAGGGGCAGCGGTTAGTGTAGAAGAGACTTGTGTGGTGACAATACCCACTGAAGAGACAACCATCCCAGAGCAAACTGAAATTATTGTGACAGGGACTGAAATGTACTGTGATACACAACTGAAGAAAAAGAAACGCCCAGCTCCACCGCGTCCTTCCGCACCTCCAAAGCGTCCAGAGGGGACTGTTGCTCCTAGTGCTCCTACTGGCATAGGTTTTGTTAGACCTATGGTTCCACAAGATCCTGCACTTAGAAAGGCGCTATTCCCAATACCAGACCTCAAAATTACCCAGTGCTCATCTGGAGAGGAAGAGGATGACAGTCTTGCAGATGAGTATGGTGTTGGAATTTCCTCTGACATTACCCCTAGTGATGACTCTGAGACTAAAGAACATTCCATAAGCCCACCATTGTCTGATACTACTGAAGTGGAGCCTATCAGTGTGGTCTGTGAAATGCCAGAACCAAAACCTATTCCAACTCCAATTTCAGCCCCAGAACTAACCTCTACACCTTCACCTGTGTCACCAATGTCCCCTCCAACATCACCAGCCACACCTGACTCAAGTTTGGCTTCTAATGCTACATCATCTTCTTCTTATCACATTCAAACACCTCTTTCATCAGATTCAACTCCACTTTCTACACCAACACCTCCAACTTCAATTGTAACCTCTTCACCACCTGAGACATTTTCACCATCTTCTGCCACAGCTGCAGTGGTACCCCTAAATCTTGGCTGTGATGCATCTGCAAACACTGTTGTGGTTGCAATACCAGATGTGGTCTCTGATCCATCTAAAGTTCAAGGAAAAGAAGTCGTTAAAGATAAAGCTTCTGCAGCTCCAACTCCAATCCCTATTGAGACATCAGTTCCTGTACCTGTTGTGGTTCAAATGCCAGATTTGGTATCATCTCCATCTCAAATTCCTTCTGAGGCTTCTGCTGTTATACAAGTTTCAGGGCCAAGTCCAGCTCCTATTGTTGTCTCTGTTCAACCCACGGTGCCCACAACTACACCAGTTGTTGTGCCAGCAACCAGTCCAGTTCCACCCCCTACTCCAGCTTCAACGCATGCTCCACCTTCTACCACTCTGGCCTCCGGCTCTGGACCAGTTATAGTACAGATGCCTGATCTGGTTTCAACAACATCTCCAATCTCTGCACAAACACCGCTACCAGTTTCAGCTCTTGTAACTACCCCATCTCAGCCCCAATCCAAAGTGGTTCATTCAGTCCCAATTCAACCAGCAGTCCCATCTATGACTCCAATGACTGTCCCAGCTCCAGTTCAAACAACACAGCCAACAACAACACACCCTGTACCAACACAGACCTCAACAACAATAGTGAAACGAAAGGTCCCACCCCCTCCTCCCCCTCGGTCTACATCTGTTTCTTTACCTGAACCTGATACAGATATTGCTAAAAGTAGCCAACATCCGTCTACTGTGACTACTTCAATATCGGCTGGAACAACAGTGGCTGGTCAGCCAATGCAGTCAGTAGTAGTGGATATACAGCCAAGAATGGAAGAAATGAAACCAGATAGTGTGGCTGTACCTCAAATAGTAACCCCAACTAGACAAGGACATGTAGTTATCATTGTACCCAGTATGGAAAACTTATCTCAGCTTGGTCAAAAACAAGATATACCCAGCACAGCATCAGTAACTTCCACTACTTCTGTGGCACATAGTGGTCAAATAACCCCACAATCTGTAGTCGTTAGTGTTTCCCCCATTCCCACAGCTGCATCCTCAGTGTCCCCTCAAGTATCAATAGTACCAGTAACTTCAGCTCCTGTAATTCAGCCTACATCTATGGTGGTGGCAAAAGACTCAGAAACTGTAGAAATATCTGTAGCAGATACTCCTCCACCACCTCCTACCACAGCACCCAAACCAATTCTTTATCCAAAGCCACAAGTCCCTGCTTCAATGACAACTGCTACAGCACCAGGTGCACAGGTTTCCGGTACCATAATGGGCTCTGGTCAAACTGCCAAGCCTCCTCCACCAATACCACCAAAGCCAGTTTCAATTCCAGCAGGACTGGTTTTTAGCCATAAACCAGGAGAGAGTGTCAAGCCACCACCTCCTCTTGTGGCCCCCAAAGCTGCAACATTGCCTAGGACAAAAGAACCCCCAACTGCTCTCTCTCTTAGCCTCACAAGGCCAGGTGAGTCAAAATTGGGGACAACATCCCCTAAGTCCCCACTGTCTCCAAGACATGTCAAATGTTTGCAGACATATGTGGTGATAACCCTTCCATCTGAGCCTGGCTCACCAACAGAAAGCATTACAGTCCAGGCACCTGTCAGACGAGGCTCTATCCCATCTACAAAGGTTTCAGGGGTACGGACCACTCCTTCAGAGCATAAAACACCCAATGAGATATTTTCAGCCCAAGCTACAGTTAGGCGAGCATCTGTACCCACTGTAAGGCATCCACCACCAATGCCAGCACATGCATTTATTCCAGAGCAAAGCAAACCTTCTGAGATAGTTTCAACTGAAGTAGAAGCCAGGAAAGTTTCTGTATCTTCAATACAACCGCCTTCATCTATGAGCAATGTCACAGTACTGCCATCAAGTCATGACACACTGATTCAAGCACAGAGTGTACCTCTTCCAATCAAGAAACCATATGTTCCAATAGCAGAGCAACAACAACCAACCACACAGATACCAAAACCATCTGAAACAATGTCTGAAGTAATTGTAGTGCCTCCAGAGCCAAAAGTTCCTATTCAGCCACAAACAGTCCAGGTCACAGCAAGAGCTCGGCCCATGCCATCAGACACCAAGCACATAGTCATGGAAACGGTTCCACCTGAGACTCATGTTGACACACAAGTTTCTCAATTCCCAATACCAATTGCACAGCCACAGGTTTCAAGAGAAGGAGTTGATGTGCCGTTAGATGTATTTGTTCCTACAACTGTTCTTCCTCCACAAGTTGCCACTCAAATTGAATTGGTGGAAAAAGAACAGGATATACTTACTGGTGTAATCACTGAAGCAGCACTTGAACCAGTGACTCAATATATAGAGCAAGGACTCCCTGCAAGTGTAAACACTACTCACATCATTGCTGAACCACCACAAATTGTTCAGGCGATTGACGTTTTACCTCAATTGACAGAGCAGTCTCCTCTACAACAACCACTTTCTGTTGCTGGAGTGGTGACCTGTCCAACAAAATCTGATTTACCTACTGAGTTTAAAACCACTATTGTTGGAATACCAGCATCTCCGCCAGTGTTTCCAATGCCTTATCCCATACCTGTAGAAGTGGAAGTTATAGAGGCTTCAACAGTTGCTAAAGTAGCACCATCTCCTATGTTGATGGAAGTTCAGCAAATAACAGTACAACCAGATGTAACCCCTGTTTCTTACATCCCTGGCTATCAAGAACCAATTGCCTCCACCATCATGCCACATTCGATACCTCCACTGGAGGTTATTGCATTGCAGCCTGAGCGTGAAACCCCCACAGAAATAATAACTGAGGATGTAGAAATGAGGAGAGCTTCAGTGCCATCATCAATGATGCAGCCTCAGACTGGGATGCCAGTTGGAGTTATTACAACTGAAGAAACCACAAGTAGGAGGAGAACATCAATATCATCCGTAGTGCAGCCAACATACATGACAAATGAAGTATTTTCTTATCCCACAGAGTATGAAATGCCATCACAGATAATTACAACTGAAGCCTATTCTGCCAGGAGGGAATCCATAACCATGCAACAACCATTACTCATGGCACAAGTTATAAACATGCCAGCTGAAAAAGATGTTTCTGCTGATAGTTTTGTGGATCAGGTGCCCTACAGGAGTGGATCGATTCCAGCTGAACAACAGCCATATACGTTAACATATAGTTCTGAATATGATCAAAGAAGACCTGATGAAGCATACAACAGAAGGTCCTCAATTCCTACTCAGGACATCCCACAGGGTGCATCTGTGGCTCCAGTAACCATTACCAAAATTCAGCAAGAGTCTATTGAGAGCCAAGAGATTCGTGGTCAAGAAAAAGTAGTCTCTAGTATGAGTCATATGTACTCTTCTTCAATCTCCACTTCAGGTCAACCTCCTGAAAGCCGACCTAACCTTGTTACTCAGGTTGTCACAACAGAGGTCCAGAGGACCACTGTCTCTGTTGTCCATGAAAGACTTCCTCAAGCCCCTCAACCCAGTGTGGCAATCACTATCCAGCCAGACATGGCTAAAATTCCACCTCTACCAAAACAGAATGGCAAAGTAATATATCCCAGTGATGTGATGGATTTGCGAACAATGAAGATTGGTGTAAAGATGACAGATCAGGGAATGGACTTGACACCACCTGAATCATGTAGACAGTCTTTTTCAAGTGACTCTAGTGGGCGTCAGATTACTGCCGTACAGCCTGAAATAGTAAATCTTAGTGCAGAAATCACTCCTTCAACCACATTATCTGTTGTCACAGACAGCATCACAATAGTCACTTGCACAGCCACCATTGCTTCATATAACAGTACTCCAGCTGAGAAACCACTTGATTTACAAGGCCCTGTTACATCATTACCTCTACCTTTAACGACATACAGGTCTTTTGAACCCCTTGCACAAATTGTATATAGACCTGTAAACTCCCAGCCTGCGGTCACTGCTGTGACGTCTACAGTTCAAGACATACCGATGAACCTCTCCTTTGGCGCTCTTGTCTCATCAAGTGATAAACCACCAGTGATGTTTGACCCAGGAACTGTCAGCAATGGGGAACCTGTGCTTTCTTTAGAGGCCACAGGGGCCATGGATTTGTCAAACTACAGACCAATGAGAGCTATGGTAGCATTGTCTGGCACAAGCCCAGGAGTGGTAACTACTGTTGTAGAGGATGACGGGACCCCAGTTGACCTTACAGCTGGAAGAAGGAATGTTTGCTGCGATGTCATTTATAACCTACCATTTACAGGAAGTTGCAGAACACAGCCCCCAGTCACAACCCAGCCTGACAACCGCTTTGGCTACAGAGATGACCATTACCAGAATGACCATGCTGGATTGTATGCTGTCAAAGGCTTAAATGGTATAAAAGCATCAGTGTCGGACACAAACCTGAATGAAGCAGGACTGATTTCATATGATCAGAAGAGTGACTTTGACTATCTCAGTGGGTCTTCAGATGGAGCCATCGACCTCACAGCTACTAAACTTTCTGCTGGTGAGTATAGCTTTGATTCTGTATTATTAATATTGTGATTTGTGTGGCTTTATGTCCTTGCTTTTTTGAATTGATTTTGCATTTTCAGTTGAAGTTTGCTACCTTCATCTTTAAACATTTGTGGGTGTTTGTCTGTTTATTAGACAAACACTGTAATATGTCGTACATTATCATAGTTTTCTTGTTTGATTTGCATGCGCTAAGTAGATAAATATTAACATATGAATTCTTTGTTCTTGTTTTTTTCCTTTCTGTCTTCATACAGATGCATGTGTGTGCCTGCGTGTTCTGCCTCAGTATTTTGGCTTTGCATCTTGCTAGTCAAAATTACTGCATAGCTGCATGTATAAAGCAAGACTTTACAACATTAAATTGCATGACATTTAATGAATACATTGAATGTTTAATTCCAAAATTAAAATGTATTTAAGTTATCAAAACATACATATATTTTTTAACTTAATGTGGCAGGTAAACCTCTGGACTACACTAGCAAAGCTACTGGAGCCTACCCTGAGATGACGACTGCTCCATACAGCCAAGTTCCTGCAGCTGGATTTGGTGTAAATAGTGTCCTGAGAACTTCAGATGGAATTGTATACTCCTCTGTTGCTGCCCCACTTCCATCAACATATGCAATTACCACTCAGCCAGGCTCCATTTTTAGCACTACCCTGACACCAACATCAACAGTTCAGAATCAGTCAATGCCGCATCCCTACGGCTTTATTCCCACCACTGATCCAGGACACATAATTCCTTTTGAAACAGGGCTACCCAAGGAACTGCTACCTACAGCTTTGGCTGACATTATAACAGGCTATCCAGACATGTACTCAGACACCACCCTGGAAGCAATTGCAGCTTCTCTTGATGCCCTAGCCTCTTCCCCCATATTCCCTGGCTTAGACAATACCAAAATGGCCCAATATCAAATGGAGAGGGAATTTCTTGAGTTGGAGAAACTTAAGCAGTTATGTCTTGCTGAGGAGCTAGAGTGGGAGAGACAGGAGATCCAGCGTTATCGTGAACAGGAGCAGATAATGGTTCAAAGAGAGCTTGAAGAACTTCAGGCTCTAAAACAGCAGCTTCTAATGCAACAAGAAGAAGAACACCATGCCCACATGGTGGCACAGCAAGAAACCTACGCCCAACAGAAAGAGCAGTTACAACAAATCCAACAACTCCAACTGCAACTCCAGCGGCAGCTCGATGAACACTACGGTACTGCCACTGGTAATCTTCTTGATGCCAAATATGCTGGGGTAGGGGACAGTGGCCAATACTGGCCTGTCAAAGATGAATCCACAACTCCAGCTATTGGGACACAGTTAGACGACAGTCAAGACCATCTTAATCTAGTAAAGAAGCTTCAAGCTGATCAGGATATAAGTAAAAAGATAATTGATAGTGGAGTTCAGACGGATGATGAGGACTCAGCAGAGAAGCAGCATGTAGGAAGGAGAAAGAAGAATAAAAGAAATATCGAGAGTCAAAGTGATGATGAAGATCAAGATGAATGGGATGCTCCAACCAAAGCTCGGAGACGTTCACGAAAACACAGCAGTGAAGGGAAGCATGGTTCTAAGGTCTCTAGTATTGCTATACAGACAGTGGCAGAGATTTCTGTCCAGACTGACCACTCTGGAACTATTAAACGACCCAATGTTCAGATGGACACTAAAGTGGAAATCATTAAACACATCTCAGCTCCAGAAAATTCTCAGAGAGGTGGAAGCCTGAGCTGTCAGACAGACTCAGACCGAAGACATACACCCATTGAGATTGGCTATAGCACACACCTAACAGCAGATGTTCCGTCCAAGTCAAAAACATTCTACAGTGCAGTTTCCCCCCTATCACCAGAAAAGTCACTTGGTGGGCAGAGAATGCTAACTGCTGACCCAAGCAGATTTTCCTCTGGCCCTCGAGTGCTAAAGGCTGGCCAGAAGTCACTCTCTGATCCTAAATCCCTCAGTCCTTCCACAGAAGACCGGATGGGTGGCTACTATGCAGACAGCTATTCTGTAAGTCATAACAGAATTTCACTGTGCTTAGTACTGATAAATGTAATGTTAATTTGTTTTATGTGTAAAACTATGTTATTTAGTAAGCAGCAAATTATATTTTGAATGAGTTTTAAGTGTGTTATTATTATTATTATTATTACTATTAGTAGTAGTAGTAGTAGTAGTAGTAGTATTACTAAGGGTTATATACGTATTGTGTTCTAGGGCCGGGGCTCACCATCTAGTACAGGTAAGAAAGTAAAGAGGACACTACCAGATCCACCTCCTGAGGATGACTCACTGAGTGGACGGTCAGGCTACAGCACCAACTCCGCTCGCCGTCGCCTCGCCCGCAGTACAACAATGGCCCGTGCAAAGATCTTGCAGGACATTGACAAAGAACTCGATCTGGTTGAAAGAGAATCTTCTAAACTACGCAAGAAGCAGGCTGAGTTAGATGAAGAGGAAAAAGAAATTGACGCCAAGTTACGGTGAGGGGATATAGATTTTTTTTTAAGTATTGATGATATTGGTAGTTTTCATTTTTCATGTCTGTCCTCAAACAATACTCACATCATCGCATGCATATTATATGGTCAAATTATCCTGTTCTCTTATTGCTGATGCCTTCATTTTAGGTGAGACTCATTTTAAAATATGTTTTTCTAAAGATCATATTGTAAGATGTGTTAATTACTTGTTTGCCAAAACTGTCATATTGGCACATCCCTACTGTTTCAGGACAGACCTGTGGTTTTGTTTATGTATGTATTAGAACCTCCATCATTGTGTTCATCCATCTCATTCATTTGCATGATTCCCCTCTGATTAATAGCTTATGGGCTAAAAGGCTTCCTTGACATCACTCAGTGAGACCTCTCCACACTCACACATTGTAAAAGGTATTATGTGTGAGAAGCTGGAACAATATTTGCCTCTGGTTGTAATGTTAATAGAATTTATTTCTGTAAAAAAATGTGAAATAATATATTTGTTTCTCATTCCTGAAGGTACCTGGAGATGGGCATCAATCGACGTAAGGAGGCCTTGCTGAAGGAACGAGAGAAGAGAGAGAGAGCCTATCTCCAGGGGGTGGCAGAGGAAAGAGATTACATGTCAGACAGTGAGGTTAGCAACATCAGGGAGGCTAGAGGTGATGGCCTGGAAAGACCACGAACAGCTCCTCAGTCTGAGTTTGACCAATTTATTCCCCCGCAGACAGAGGCTGATTCCCAGTACAATACATTAACTAGTCCCTACTCTCACTATGCCCAGTATGTCCCCCAGACCCAAACCACCAGCCACTACACTCAACAGAACCTGTATCAACAGCAGTCCCTATACCACCAAGTGTCTCCTTACCAAACTGTTCCAACCCTGTCACTCTCCCATGCCCAGGGTCAGCCCAGCAGCTACCAACATGCTCTACTCTTGCAACAGGGAAAGCAACGACAAACAACCCTGTCTGACTTAGAGCCTAAAATCACCACCAACTCTGAGGTTATACGCAACCAGCCTCTGCTCATTGTGCCGACCTCTACAGAAAGTGGGTATGGCGTAGCTCACCTTGGAAGTAAGTATGGAAACTTGGACTTGAGGCTTGGACTGGAGGAGAGAAGCATGGCCTCTAGTCCCATGTCTAGTATTTCTGCTGATTCCTTTTATGCGGATATTGACCACCACAATGCCAGGAACTATGTGCTGATAGAGGACATAGGGGAGCTAACTAAAGCCTCAGCTGGGCTTGGAACCACTGGATTTAATCTTCCTGATAAGGAGTTGTCCAAAGCAGACAGACTACTCAGAGCAGCAGAAGTCAGACGCACAGCAGAGGTGAGCATGTAATTAAGTATATTTATCTGTTTTTACTATCAAGTCATACAAATCGGGTTATTGTTATTTTTGTGATATTCCTTTTCACTTCATGTCCATAAAATTGTGAGCCTTGCAAACATCTTGTAGCTTTCTAAGATTGTGTAATATCAAATCTAAGTTTTTTGACAAAAAAGGATGTTCAGTATAACACATCCATTTGTTCAGCTTTTGAATTCTTTATAGTTGTCAAAACAGGTACATTTGTCTGTCCTAAAATTCAGTAAAAAAACTCAATGCAAGTATTGCGGCATGCACAAATCCATATCTGTTTTTCCAGGACACTTAGTGTTGTGTATTATCTTTTCTTTGTAGGTGGCAGACTTTTTAGGCTCCTCTCGACTTCAGGGTTATAGTAAAGGAGAAGATGACACGATGGAAGAACCTTATGAGCTGAAACTACTGAAACAGCAGATAAAACAGGAATTTAGGAGAGGAACTGAGGGACTAGAACACCTAACAGGCCTAGGCCTACCCCAGTATCTTCCTGGTGACACCAGTTTTCGCCACTTTCCAAAAGGCGAGAAGTATAGCATTGGTAGACTTACCCTTGAAAAACAGGCTGCAAAGCAACTACCAGCAGCTGTACTTTACCAGAAACAGATGAAAAACAAAAAGGCCCTAATAGACCCAAAGGCTATTACAAAATGTTCTCCAATTCAAGAAAATAGAGATCTGGAGCCTGATTTTGGAAGCTACATGGGTTCTGGGGCTTCATCTGTGACTAACCTTGCTGCTAGAGCCAGGTTGCTTCAGGATGAAATAACTTTTGGTCTGAGAAAGAACCTGTCTGAGCAGCAAAAGTATTTGGGTTCTTCCCTGGGTGCCAACCTAGCTGGTTCTCTTAATCTTGGGCAGACTCTTGGACTGGCATCTACTATCAGAGCCACTGCCCAGGATGATGGCACCTACCCAAGCGGCAGTCGCTCCCGACCCTCTTCACGCCCTTCTTCTCGTCCTTCTTCTGTGTATGGCTTGGACCTGTCTATCAAACGGGACTTATCTAGCTCTTCACTCAGACTTAAAACAGAGGGAGAGGTCCTGGATGCAGCTTTTGCCCCTGGGGTGGCCAGAGCAAAGCCCACCAGTTTACCGATCAGCCAAAGCCGAGGCCGCATCCCCATTGTGGCTCAGAACTCTGAGGAGGAGAGCCCTCTGAGCCCAGTGGGGCAGCCTATGGGTATGGCTAGAGCCTCAGCTGGACCTCTTCCTCCCATCTCTGCTGACTCCAGGGACCAATTTGGGTCTAGTCACTCTTTGCCAGAAGTACAGCAGCATATGAGAGAGGAATCTCGGACCCGTGGATATGATCGAGACATCGCATTCATCATGGATGACTTGCAAGGCGCAATGTCTGACAGCGAAGGTAAATGGAGCCTGAGACTGTTGCAGCAACTCGACTGTGTGGACCTGCTTGTCATGCATGCTAATGCTGAGTGGTCTTACTGACTTATTGCATTAACTGGTTCTTCCTCAGTCATTAACTGCAACTAATTGTTGTTGGTTGTTTGTTACTATATTTTCCAATGTCACAGTAAATGTCACATTAGATGTCTGCATGCTTCTCCCTTTCTTTTTAATATCTTTCTCACCAATACATAATACTCTTGGCTTGAGTTTATGTATTTCACTTGTCACTTCTAATCATGTTTGCTCTGTGATCCAGTAGCACGCTTTGTCTCTTTTTATAAATTTTGGTCTATTCTTCTATTTTTCTTCTTTAGTTAAAAAATATATATATTTATTCATAAACTCATTGATATAACAATTGCTGTGTACAGAATCATCAGGGACGTACTGAGTGCATATTATGTTCATAACTGATGCTGAAAAGTGCTTGCCAAAGAAGAGATGTTATGGCACATGATGACAGATTATTTTTTTTAGAAAATAATATCGTTATTTAAAGATTTAAAGAAAAGCAAAAGAATGTCAAAATGGATTTTATCATAATTATTCTTATGTTTAACCTTTAAAATTAAATTTAAGAAAATCATTTTACATATGAGACTGAATTCCATGTTAAAAGATAAAATGTGTAATGTTCATCTTATTGTTAATAAAGAAAAATAAATAATTGAAACTGGCACAGTGTATTATTTGAGCACATTTAATGCAAAGTGCCTTATTTTAACCATAAAACAAGTCTGTGCATGAATAGAATGTACATCTTATAAAAAATGTTATGTCAATGGCATTTACAGTGTTTGTCATACAGTTTAGATCATCTGGAAGCTTTTTTTAACAGAAAAAGTGTACATATAACACGAGATTCTATTTATCTTTTCCCTCACTTTCTATCACCAATCTGTAGACCAAAATAGTCTTTGTGAGAAGTAGGTCATCATTTAAGAAAGATCTATATGTGCTTCCTTATGCCTCCTTTCGCTGTTGCAGAACAGCCAGCAGCTTCCAAAGGATTACTGCTGAATCATGGTGTCTGGATGCGCTCAAGTGTTCAGCAGATGCAGTCAGAGCATTTGCTTTATATAATCACGTTCCTGTTTTCAAGTCAGTGATACACCTGCCAATTCTAAACCAATCCAAATTGGAAAAGTTTTTGCACACTTCAACCCATATTGAAAAACAATGACTCTTTCTCTCAAGGACTATAGTCATGTGCACTGTTAAAAGTTCTGTGCAGCTTTATATGATGTGTATTTTCCATGTTTGTTTCTTTATATCTTTGATATTTTTTTTAATCTGTATTTGATTTTGCATCCTTGCATGTTGTGCATCTCATGTTTATCATTTCCATCTTAATAAAAATGAATGTTTTTTTCTGCTTGTTGATTGTTGCTGTGGATGTCTCATTGCCATATGAGATGTCCATGTTCCAAAGTGATTGACAACAAATACAGACATGTACAATCTCCATCTACATTACGTGTGGGATTGGTATTGTTCCATTAAGATAGGTAAATTTGGATAAATCAATATAAATTTAAAAATACATACATATTCTGAATATTATAACTGTTGAGATTTATTGTATCGCTTTATTAGGAACATGCAAATATAGGTAATATGAACATTTATTATGAAAGGACAGCGTTTTTTGCAAACTGCAATCATTTTGCCTGATTAGGGCTCAATGTAAGATGGTTTAATGTCACCCACTTTGGTTATTAGAAATATTTTAGCAGTAATAAATGTGTTGAGCTGTCTTAGTTTTCTGAATCATTCTTTTTTTTAAAAAAAAGCACCAATATGGATAGATTCCTGTTAAGAAAGTGACATCTGCCCTGACCCAACATAAAAGTGTCCATCTGCCTTGATTACAGCACTAAGTGAGCCCATGCTGGTTTTGAACAGAGATGATGCCAGAATCTTTCATGAAAGTATCAGACACGGTAGAGTATCTTAAAGTACTAGCTGAAAACATTTTCACTCTCATGGTTCCACTACAGCTCAGTTTTACAATAATTGATTCTTTCTACCCTGTTGCTGAATGTTTTTAATGCCTTTTTAAATTTCTTAGTTGTCTGGCTGCACAATAATGTCAGACTTACAGTAATTTCAAGCATGCATCTTACATTGACTACTGCTTTGAGTGCATGTGCTGAAATATACTCGCAATAAACATGTAATATTAGAATACTTCCTGTAGGTTGTTCAAAATATTGAAATTATGTTGAACAAATTTCTGAAAAACACATTTAACTTTGTATCCCAGCTGGAGGCCCAAACTGGAATATAGAAGGTGAGACAGCATTCCATGTAGTAACGTAGCGACTGTACGCCTCCATGCCACACATCATGGTTCTGAATGATCCACTTGATTTTGTAAACATACCAGACTCATTCTGGAATGACCCATATGTCAGTGGTACACTTTACATGCCATGTAGTAGTTCTGTAGTAGTTGGCACATCAAATCCATTCTGGAATGATCCCCATTTTAATGGCCCTTTCTCTTATATATGTGTCATATGCTGTAGTGACTTAAGTTATACATCATTCTGGAATGAGTACGCATTTTGTAAGCATATCAGACCCATTTCCGGTATTCATGTTCATGCACTTCTGCAAAAAATCATGTGTATATTGTGTGATCATGCATAAATATTACCTCTAAAATAAGGTCTAAACTGTTATACAATCCATATTTTGCCACAAATTATAAAAGAAATCACAGGGTTGATGTTGCCACTACGCAGTGGATCAGATGATGCAGTGTAATATTTGATTCTTAAGTATCATTTACTCCAAGATATTAAGTACAAGCAACATTTACCTTCATCTAAGATGGTCATTGGGTCATTTTCTTCATCATTATTGGGTGATCTACTTGGCACAATTAGATCAGTGGTAATACAAAGAGACATTTTACAGATCTGTGCACATTAGTGCCAATTTACTGCATTGCACACCAAAGTGATGACTCACATTCCTAAGATAGTGCATTTCCCACCAACAGGATTTGTTACCATGGCTTTAGACAATTTGTACTATTTGGGTAAAATCTGACATTTAATATGATTTACGTGTTTGATGAGCAGTGGGAGAGATTAGAGGACACTGCATTTAACTCCTAATTACATTAACATACAATGAAACTCAAATTCCAGATTAAAAGCTTTGTGTTTTTTCCCTTCCCAACAGTAGTTATGGGACAACTCCAACCCACAGTGTTTTGTTTGATCTGTAATCTATGAAAAATAGATAATATAAACTATATCTACACAGGGAATCATTTCACAACAAGGTTTCATAGAAGCTATGCAACCCGAAATAGCACTCACACGTAGATAGGGAGCACTGCATGGTACCAAACGCATGCCAGCCTTAAAATGCTCTTGAAATGTCTCCATTTTTCATTCCCTGTTTACAATGACTTTTTGATCTTACAGTATTGATTCAACAGATTGTTAGAGCAGAGTTTGTAATTATTTATTTTATCATCTGTTGAGACAAGAAAACTACTTCTGCTTGAGTAAATGGGGATAGATGTGCAACCAATGTTATGATGTACATATACATACATATAAATTTGTTTTCATAACTTGATTGTAAGAATGATCTCTGCCCATTGGGTCTCGATTATGTCTGAACCAGAGGTCTATCAAGCAATTAGACGTGTTAGTTTGCACACAGTTTTTAATCCTACATTTTCCTGCCTAGCTTACCATCTAAGGAGAGAAGATACAGACTGGTTTGATAAGCCAAGAGAGGGACATCCACAGAGTGGACACATGTCTGACAGGAGACAGGTGAGATACAACCATGGTTTCTTTAAAAAAAAAAAAAAAAAGTAAGTACAGGAAATATTTTATCTATATAAAGTGATTTATTTTATTTACACCTTTTTTAAAATTGATTCTCAGATGAAATTGGTTCCTTACGCCTTTCCTCACACAAGAATTAAGCTTAACAGGGACCTGAAGGACACCAGTGTCTCAGGTAAAAGTCAAACACAAAACACATATAAAGGCTTTCAGTGTTTTTTTTTTTGTTTTCGTTTACTGGATACACCACTTCCTTTTCCACCAAAATACCAGGAACTTTTATTTCCAGGCAATTATTTACCTGGGTATAAGACTTCCTGGTAATCTGTGTGCTTTGTGTTTATCATTTTATTGTTTATTTTGTGCACAGGGAATGGTCTTGGGATCCGTGTGGTTGGTGGGAAGGAGATTCCAGGGAGCCGTGGAGAGATCGGAGCATATATTGCCAAAGTTATCCCTGGTGGAGTAGCAGAACAAACAGGAAAAGTTGTAGAGGGTAAGAATACAATGAGCACATTTGCATTAATCATGTGCTTGATTATGTATTATATGTATTTCTGAATCATCACTATTCCCTCCCAAAAAAAAACAAATCCTGTGGATAGTAAGTTCTAGGAGATGCTGAACATTGATTTGACTTTTCTTGGCAATGTGCATTTTGAAGGCTCAGCAATTAAAGTTTAATGACAAATCTATAGCTTCGCTAAAAATCCCACACTGAATCACAGCCCCATGCAGAGCTGCAAGCAAATGCTATAACCTTGTCATGTTTCATTTCCTAACGCATCACATCCACACACAGAAAAAGCTTGTCAACTCACCCTCCATAGAACTTGGACTGCATTAGTCATTAGGCTATACTTAGCATCAGTATACACAAATACACAGGCATACACTTGCACAGGAAAATCCATGCTATTTAAGGTTTTAATTTGGACAGAGATTTATTGAAAGAGCATTGACGTTAAAGTATATTGTCCCAGTTTTTACTTATGTTTTACTTTGGCACAAGAAAGGAGTTGATGGTCAATCAGTTAAAAAAATATTCTATCTAATGTGACTATTTTATTCTCCTTTAAACGCTACAACAGTGAAGTGACAACAACAGACTGAGTTTACTTGTCCTTGCATTACTGGCTCCTGAAAAGCAATAGTGCTGGTGCTAAGGCTGGCAGTATTTTCTTCCTCACTTGTGCTGAATTGCACCCATGCAAATACAGTATATTGTGTGTTTCAGTGACAGAAAATGGCGATGTAACATGCCTCCAGGTGAAAAAGAAAATAATGTGGGGGAGGATAAGGAAAATAATGTAGAGGGAGCAGAAGGAGCAATTTAAATGACTACTGGCTCGTGCAGAAGGATATGCAGATATTAATTCATGGCTTTATTGTCATAGCATATGGTGAGTTACATCGTAAACAGGAGCCTAAACTGAAGACCAGGATTCAGCTGTGTAAGTGAGGTCTCATGCAACTCTGGCTTTGGATTGGAAATTTGAGTTTGCTGTGCTTTGTATAATATGTAATCTTTATCATTTTAATGGTTCCATTTCAGATTACTTGTTTTGTCTCAGAGCTTGTGCCACTGACAATCCATTTTCAGTGTGAACACAAAGAAATGAGAATGTCTGCAAAAGTCACGTTGCTGTGCTGTGTGCAATTCCATAATGGTACAATACCCAAATAATGCAAAATAATTCTAAATCGAGTTGTAAACGGTGCAATACACATTTAAATAGTACTTATGTTGTGTGTATGCATGCATACAGGAATGTCAATTATAATAGAGGACTGTTATTATTTTTGATATTCTGTAAAAATGACAGGCTTCAACATGGGAATTATTCAAATCTGCATGTTTGTTTTTCTTTCTTACCATCATACCCTGTTCAAAATTACAGGAATGCAGGTGTTGGAATGGAATGGAGTCCCCCTGACAGGAAAGACTTATGAAGAAGTGCAATGCATCATGGGCCAGCAATGTGTGGAGGCGGAGCTCTGCGTGAGACTGTGAGTTACATCTGTCATCATTTAGCCCTCTGTCCCACTGAAACTCAGAATTTAGTGCAATATGGTGACTCTGCACCCTTGTACACCTTCTCTCCTTCATATTTTCCGTGTTTTTTGTCCACACCCCTTCATCTGACAAATATCACACATTAAAAATGATTACTGCTACTGTAAGATGCACTCGCTGGTATTCCATTATAAATTTCCTGTATGGATCCAAACAGCGACCTTAATATGCTGTCTGACCCTGAGCACCCACAAGCCCTGGAGCACCATGTCCAGCTTAAGGCTGGTATGTACAATGATTTGTTGCTATGTTTGCATGCATGCATGTACCTGTGTACCTATTACACACGAACACAATCCATATGTCAACGACCTTTTGACTGTGTAGGTGGGCAGCGTTCCCCAGGTGTGGATCCAAAGCAGCTGGCAGCTGAACTACAGAAGGTGTCACAACAACAGGCCCCTGGTGTTCCTGGAACTGGAATGGGACCTGGAGGTATGGGGGTTCTCTCTGCACTGGAGCGGTCTGCCCTCCTCCACTCTGGTACTGGATCAGCTGCCTCCAGTGGTGTCCCAAGCCCAGGCCAGCCTGCATCCCCTGCTATAAACAAGAAACAGAGACACAAGGTGGGGAGGGTTTGAGTTGTTAGCAAATACTTGTGTAACATGAGGGTTTAGTGGTTTATGGCTAACTCCTTATAGAATGACAGCAGGGTGAGGGTTATTTCTTCTTGAACAGTGCTTTACTTTTTTTAAGCTTTACACATAACAAACATGGTCGTTTCACATTATGTGTGTCATACATTACAGAAAAGAACATCACTAACTACAATAGCAGACCTCCGCCAAGGCACCCCTCAATCACCACCAAAATGTAACAATTTGTTCCTTGTGCCAGTATCAACATTTCCTGAAACTCTCCCTGACGTTTTTAGTTACCTTGCTAACAGACAAACTACTTAAAACACAGACCTCTTGTTGCTTGTGCCACAACACTTCCTGAAAGTTTTACCAAAGTCCTACCTTAACTTTTTGAGTTATCTTGATAACAGACACACAAATACAGTAGAAAAGCACTTGGAGAACGCAGATCTCCGCCAAGGCAGGTGAGGTTTAAGCTACACTTTCACCCCCCTGAAAAAAAAAACAAAAAACAAAAAACCCTAAAACATAACCACCGCTGTTCCATGGCAGAGGTAAAAAAAAAAAAAAAAAAAAACCCTGA
>JAPTYR010000026.1:14488238-14500790 GCA_029814505.1 Siphamia roseigaster | reverse complement strand
CACAAAAAATAAGGTATACTAGCCAACGTTGCCGTTCAGGCTGCACGATACTGGAAAAAAATGTCATTGCTTTTATGAAAAATATGACAGTTCTTTGTCGTTTGGTAATTTTGTTTATGGACGATGTACACATTGTTAATACAGATGTTAAGAAGAATGCTATCGTGTGTTAATACTGCTACTGAATGCCATTACGAAATGCTATTCTGATGTAATAGCATTTAGCATTTGAGCTAGCACAAAAAATAGCCAATGATGGTGTTAATCATTGACTTACTATGAAACTGGAAAAAAAAAGTAGTATATTGGGAAAAAAAAACATTTTATGTATTTTATATTAACACATATGGATTGTTTAGATACAAACCTGGTTATTTAAAGGGTTAAAAATTTGACAGCTTTTGAGTATTTGGTATTTTTGGTCATGATTGAAAGAAAAAGTGTTAAAAAGTGAAGAACAAACTATGAAAAATATGTTGCCATTCGTACTGCGAAAGATTATGTGCTTTATGGTTCAGAAATGTTAATGACTCAAGTGTTGCTGATGGAATGTGTTACAGACCAGTGGAGTAATCAACAGAATGCTCATCTGACGTAATGGCATTTAGCTTCTAACATCTGACTTAGCACAAAAAATAAGGTATACTAGCCAACGTTGCCGTTCAGGCTGCACGATACTGGAAAAAAATGTCATTGCTTTTATGTTGATGTTAATGCATTAAAATGTGGTTTGTTTACATTACGAACATGGCGTTTAAAGGGTTAAAAATGTGACAGTTATTGAGCATTTGGGGTTTTTGTTCATGCCTTAAGTAAAAAAAAATATTAAAAAAATTTGAAAACTGGATGAAAAACTTGTTGACACTCCTATGACATGGATTATATGCTTTTGTTGGTGAAAAAAAATCCAGTGTGGGTGGGATACGAAAGGGTTAAACCAAGTGAAACTGAACTAAGTGTCACATGTTCTTCAAAAGTTCATGACTGGAACGTCGGTGTGGGAATACGTAACAGACCTGGGGAATAACAAACAGCTTTCTCCGAGGATTCACAAGTCTCAGCTGTTGATCTTGACCCGGCGTCTCCCTTTCAGCCTCTCTCTCTCTCTCTTCTCATTGACCTTTGACCCTGCAGTCATTAACACACATCCTCACGGGTGTGTTTCTTTGCTCACGCCGTTGCCAGGAGGGGCGTATTTAAAGCTCTGGCTTCGCTCCAAGTTGCCAGAGGCTTTTATCTCCGGCCCGGAGCTTCGGCATAACTCTCCCCAGGTGTTTCCCAGCACAAAACATCTTTTACCATCCCAGCTGCTCGCGCTAAATCCCTGCCTGTCTGTCTGTCGTTGGATCCCTCTTGGTGTCCCTTCCTGGGCTGACGTTGGATTCTCGCTCGCCTTGTCTGGGTTGAGTCTCTTCTTTGTTAGGTGACTTCCCCCGCTGTTGTATGACGCTTGAAAATACTTTTTAATGAAGTGCCAAAATGCAAAAATGGCTCTGAGAAGCAACGCTATAACAGAACTGACCCATATTAGTAAGTTTTAACTGCTTTGAGACTGGATTTCTGCGTTTATTTGCACCATTTTGTCGATTTTTTTTGAGTCGCCTCAAATAGGTTGGGCACCGTCTTCGTTAGCATCTTCATCATTGTCGTTGAAATACCTTTTGTTTTTGTCATTTTCATCTTCGTCATTATCATCATTTCAATCATCGTTGTCTTTGTCATCTTTGCCGTCGTCTTAAGCCCGATTCACGTGGGACAAATATTAGCTATGGACCACTGGTAATTCGCAATTACCCCCACACCTCTGTGTTCATTTGTGATGCATTCGTACGGGATAAGCAAAAGTCTGTAATTCTCTCAATTTACAGACATTCTGACCAGATGTGTCATAATTTCGCAACTTCCTATCTTGTAGATATTCTTAGAATTCTTCTTGGAGTTGTTTTTTCGTATGTCGTTCAACATACACGGGATAAGCTTGTTGCCACTTGCGCCTGAAATGATGTAAGTCAAACTTTGTCCTGTATCGTCCGTAATTAACGCCAGGAAAAGACAAGAGACGCGCCACTGTGATCACAAACACACACCTGCGCATTCACACGGGACTTTATTTACCACTGTCTGTGTTTCACCGAAACACAGTAGGTAATTTGTGGTGGAATCATTACTGCGCAAATTATGGACATGGCGCATTCGCATGGGACTAAAAACTCAGACATTCTCTGTAGCTTTTCCGGATAACCAGTGGTCCATAGGTAATATTAATCCCATGCGAATCGGGCTTCAGTCATTTTAACCCATAAAGACCCAGCGCTACTTTTGCGGCAGTTCCCAAATGATTTTTTTTTTTTATTTCTTAAGTGATTTATCACCATTTATTATAATATTATTCTCTATAGTTTTGCATTTCTTCAATAAAATCCGGTATTTTGCCATATTTAACTTATTATGTAGATGTTCATGAAAGCTCTGATTAAAGTTCATCGTCATAATAAAAACAGAAAAAAATTAAGAAAATGTGACTTTTTCAGCTTTGTCATTGATCCAACTCCATGGATTTTACTGGCGAATCACTGTTGTAGAAGATGACTGTGTTTCCATGGTAATTAGAGAGCGTATGAACGCCCAAATGGGTCACATCTGATGACCAAGATAAGATGGAAAACTGTGTTTTAGACCAATTATATACATGTATTTATAGAATTAATGAATCCAAAGTTATTAAACATTGTATATTGGCAGATGATTTGGGTCGCCAGTGGTTTATTCATTCATTTATTTCTTTATTTCGAGTATTTAATGAATAATTCACAAATTCCAAAATAATTTATTTACTATCAAAAAGGTGGTTGTTTGGGTCTTTATGGGTTGATGTATATGTATGCTGCATTGTGTATAATATAATATAGCTGAGTATGGGATGAATTATTAGTCACAGTGATCCATCATTAATTTGAATTAGAAATGACCCAGAATATTATCTAGGTAACAGTTGAAATAAAAGCTAGGAATGTTTTTTTTCTTTGTTGCATGCTCATCTGCCCAGTAGACCTCTACATCTTTTTGTCTTTTCATTTTTGTTTTTGTTTTTATTTGGCATCATTTTTTTTTTTCCCCACCAAACAGATGGAGAGCAGCTTGAATCTTGGCAGTTTAAAGTTTTAAAGCAACTTCACTGACTTTGGTCTACAGCAGCTGAAATTAATGTAAAAGTATACACGTATCAGCTATTGTTATATCCACCAGTGCCACATTTTTAGTAGGGCATCAGGGTTTAGAAATTGCAATGGGGGAAAAAAAAGTGAGTTATGAGGATTCCATTGAAAAGATCTGATAGAAGCTTACATATTGTTTCATTTGAACTGAATTAGTAAAACAAATGGAAAAAGGTGGATCAATCATATGTGGGAACATTGTATCACCACCCAACTTTCAACAGTTTATAGAATGTCTAAATATTTGGAAAAATGTATTTACCGCATTTTTTGTGAACACTGCCTTTCATTGTGTTGCAAAGGTGTAGATCATACACCTAAAGGGGAACTAATTCATGTGCACGTGTGCTTCTATTGTGAAGAGGGTGTGCTAGGAAGCAAAGGGAAAGGAATGAATGGCTGAGGAAGTAGATTGACAGAGTTAAAGTAGCCTGCATCCCTTTGCTTCTTTCCATCTGCCCCCTTACTTTTGGCTCAGCCCCTCATAGGAAGGCAGTTTGTGTCCAGGCCAGTCCATTTTGTCACTGGAGTAAACAGAGGAAGCTTCACATGGCTTTCCTGCCCTTTGAACGCAGAGGAGTCCCACCTTCTTCTCCTGGGCTGTTGGCATGCACGGATATCCTGAATACTCCCATCAAACACAAAACACACACACACACACACTGGCACATGTACATACACCGGGGTATGAAGAAAGCTAAATGAAGGACCGGTGCAACTGGGTATTTGATGTGATAGGTATAATTAAGTATGAACGCCCTCAGTAACCTTTCATTAGTGTTTGTTGTAGTCGTGGTAATGATGAAAGCAGCAGCATTTCAGAATGTTATTAACTTAACATTTTTTTAATTCATGATGACTGTTTTTTTTTTTTTTTCCTGCAGGAAGATGATTCTGATTGTGGAGGAGGGACTTGCCTAAGCCCATGTATTTTGCCAATACTTGGGCTCCAACTGCTGCTATGGCTCATCACATCTTCACAGCGCTCATGACCCTTACACATTAGCACACAAACACACACACTCATACAAACACTTACACTCTGATCATCATCTCATTTCATAAAAGGCCAGAAGACTCTTCAGTTCTGCCGTCCAGGATGTATGCAGAATATCTGCAACAAGACATTTTTTTTTTTCGAACTACAGTATCAGCATTTCCATTTTCCAATGCCAAAGGGTGCTCATTCATTTCCTCCTCATTATATTCAAAAATAGAGACACATTTACTGTGCTCAGCTGCACTCATTCCCATGATACATATTCCTTAATACTCTAATATGGTGCAAGAGTAAGAGCTAACCAAACCCTTTAATTCTGCCTCATTTGTTTCTCAAATTTATTTAAGTGGAAGGTGAAGAGTTGTCCCACTATGCCAACTGAATATCATTCAAAGACTGTATGTTCACTGACAGCGTTGATTTGTGTAGTTGTCAATATTGTTTGTTGCTTATTATATTTACTGCGTATGAATCATTATGCTGTAATGATTGTTTATTTCAGCAACCAGTGCAACTATGGATAATATCCCTTTTGTTTGAGTGTTTTTAATGTATCGTACCTATCTACTTATCTGTTTTTGTTTGTTTTTTTTTTTTAAACTCAAATTCAATTAACATTTCGTGACTAATTAGGTGGTGTATTGTAGCAGCATGTGCTCAGTACAGAGCTAAAGACTACACTGATAATCTGACACCAAAGCGCCGCACAGTACCAAGGACCACAAGTAAACACAACGCTACAGCAGAGAATCCACAGGCTAGATTATTTGAGGACATTTCTCTGATGTGGGTGGACATCAGTATTAGAGTCGAGGTGTTAGCTAGATAGGTGCCGTTGATACCTCACATAGACTACAGTGAAGGATTGGGTCAGAGAGTGCCCATATGAATAAAATACTATTAGGATATTCCAATTTTAGATATGTTTGTACTTGGTCTGACAGCTTTGGTTGTCATTAATTTGATGCATCAAATCCCCAGTGCCTACATAGTAGCTCCAACAGTCTGTTATTTGAATGAAACATTGAATGCATCAGAGATGTATTGTTAACATGTATGCTTCTATGCTAATGCTTGCTGCAGTATAGAAGAGAGGGGAGTCTTTGCAGTAATATGTTGTGAAAGGGGCCCAATCTGCTGCAGTTACTCTTAATTTACGGGGCCCAAACAACAGTAGAAATAACCAGAGATTTTGATCATTGGAGAGGAATATCATTTTCCTTCATGGTCAAAACAAACCGAAACCAGACTTGAGTGTGTGTACCAACTCCTCTCTTTATTAGTCCTGTTTCTGTTCCCTTTCTGGATCACCAGACTCAGGAGCCAAGATGACTTGTGAATGAGATCAGCACATCAAAAATGACTGTTTCTTTGTTTTCCTCCTCTCCTCGCTGTTCTCTTCCTTATGCTTGTTTCCTCTTTGTGTTGCTCTATAAGTGCTGTGAAGCAGACGCTGAGAGCTCAGTGTCGAAACGCTGCAATGTCATGGGATGAGCTTGTTCTGTGTTTGGGCGCCGTTTACGCCCGTGGTCAGCATCAGGGTCTGCTGGAGAGAATTTCAAGACGACACAAACCAATGGTAATTTTGCATAGCCTTACTTCATCATTAAGACCACAAGTGATGCATGACACACCTTTTAGTATTCGTTTTCCATGTCTTTACTTATTCATCACCGAGTTCTCTCCATCTCGCCTACGTGGTGACCTGCTGGTGTTGAGTGTTCAGGTTATGCCTGTCTATCAAAGTCGCGTGTTGACTTGTGTTTTACTCCGGGGGTCCCGTGTCTATGTGCAGGCATGTGCGTGTCCCTCCGATATCTGATTGTGCTTTAATACTGTACATGAAATACTCTTTTGTGGAACTTGACTAGCCTGAATAAATTTTGTATACCTTTGTACACTAACACTATTTACTGTATAAAAGAGAAAATGAAAGAACAGAAAAATGTTTATAATATGGTGTTGATTATTGTGCAAAGCTAATATATTCACAATAAAAGTGTTGTATTGTTATGACCTGGGCTGTTTCTTTTTATTCGGCCATACATTAAGAGTTGCTTCGTAAAAAGGAAACCAAACATGTTCCTCTTGCACTAAAAGGCCACGGCTTAAAAAAGAAAAAAGGAGGGGTAGCTTCATCTCTATTTCACCCTGTCTGTATCGGTAACACCTTGGAGGAAGCTAGGAGAGTGGGGCTTTGTTACTTTGTGCCAGATAACTTCGATTTTGTCATCTCACCTCCACACTCACAAAGAAAACATGGGGTGAGAGGGCAAACGCGAGCGCACGGCGGCATGTAAGATATGATGACATGATGACACAACATGGCAGAGTGTGTCTTACTGAGTTTAGACTGGTGTTTCTTCCTGGTGTTTCTAATTTCGTAATACCGCTGGGAACATTATTAGCTTTACCTTGTCCTCCTGGAACAGCAGTGGAAAGCCAGATGCTGACACCAGAAGTACAAAGATGATGAACACATGCACACTTTACTTGACGGTATTTGTGTTTATCTGATGGTAATCTAAGAATCAATATGGCAACAGTTTAGAGTGCAGAAACTTAAATATTTGTTTTTCTTGCAGATGTGTCAAACTGGGAGGTCTACGTATATGCACTATAGTGATAATCTAGTTGGGAGGTTGTAACAGGATACTCTTGTAAATGGGGACAAGGTCATACCCTTAAACATGCCTCGCTTAAGAAGTTACAGGCACTGAAAAGAATCAGGGACGAGCTCTACATCTCTTTTCAATTTGGAATTTCGAATACTTCATAACTGAAAACATGCGCAAATGTAGCGTGTAATGTGAAAATTAATCTTTTTATTTCGCTATCTGCATCTTAATTTTCTACGTTTAGAGTTCAAGCCTTTTAACGATGACATTTTACTGACAGTGCTGACATATGCAGCCAGAGTTATTGTACCAGTCACAGCTTAAATGAGTCAACACAGCACACATGCATCAACTTCCCCTTTGTCTCTGTTCTGCATTAATTTTTCCCCCCCCCCATTCAAATATAAATGGAGACTTTCTTGGACCGTGCACTAAACAAAGTCTTGCAAACAAAAAGAGAATGTCAAGTATTTTTACATATATTAAAACCATTTGTTCAGACAAAGAAATATGTCTTGTGTTTATTTTTCTCTAGATTTGCCTTTCTTACATAATGTGCACAGCGCTAAGTGCACATACAAACTGACGGTTATGTGAAGGCTTATTAAGAATATTTTGTTCCCATTTGTTTTTACACATAAAATACTGACTGGATACATCAGTTATTACATTGTGTTTGTCTGACTGGAAAACTCATTCTCTACTTTCAGTCCAGATGTTAATGCAGTTGTTTAGGTTTTTGCTGAGATCCCAAACAGAGCAATGACTCACATAACACTGGCTTTAAATGTGAGGGAGCTGTGTCGTCCCTGTTAACACAAAGCTTTTATTATTATTATTATTTATTTATTTATTTATTTTAAATCCCATTTTAAAAGACCACCGCTTTAACTCAGCTTTCACCTGTTTGTATAGTTAAGTATGAGTCCATGTAGTGTTAGGTTCCCTAAAAAGAACATTTCACCCAATCTGAAGCTTTCAAAGCTCGATCTGCATGACTCACTGCTGAATAAGTTCAAGTCTGAGAGTGGTTTTTTGGGTTTGTTCCACTAATTGCAGGAAGTGACACATGAGATCAATGCTGCGTCAACAACAGGGCCCATGACTGGATCAGCATACCATTAGTAAACCCTTCTAAAGTTCATTAACATTATTTTGATAGTAATATTGCGTCCTGTCGTGAAGACTTAACAGCTATTTTTGAATCTGTATTGCAACTCAATGACACTCCCATCAGCACTAAGTTTAGTTCCAGCACTCTGCAGCCTCGAGGTCATGACACCCCAGGGGCAATCAACTAAAGTCTGAATAAACTTCCCCTGAATCTGGTAACTATAATATGGTTTACATTAGCTGCAACATTTTAATTGGCACCATTTGTTTTTTGCCCTTAATGAAAATGTGTATACTTCCTGTGAGAAGACACAGAGAGGTCAGAGTTTTTCCATCAACACACATCACGTCAGTGCAGGGTTGAAGGTTCGGTATTATAGAAGTGACATCCAGTAAATCTAAATCTAAAGTACGGTATGTTAAGTACATGAAGATTGAACACCGGGGTCATCTACTGTGTGTTTTCCTTCATGACTCAGTATCCCCTTGACCAATCCAATTCATTTAATTTATAGAGCACAAATTTAAACAACCCAAAGTGTTCCAAAGTGCTGTACAATAAAATAAACACAACAAACATAATAAAAAGCTAAAAAATACTACAATAAAACATAATAAATAAATAATTAGATACACTGTTCACCCCACATAAAATATCCGTGCATATAAAATCAACATCCTACTTGAATAAAACATAATTTTTAGATTAATTTCTGTGTTTCCTAATCATTATGGCACATCGAAAGTGTATGGTGCCACAAAATGAAAATTCAGATATCATCAAATAAGTCGTTAATCACAGGAAAAGCTACAAAATTGGCTCAAGCATTGTACTGCGACTGCTTTTGGCATGTGTTCTTTCAAACCCCCATCCAATCTGTCAACCACATAGGCCAAAGCAAACCTTTAAATATATCTGCAAAATAGTGAGAGGGAGAAAGACAGTGTTAGACAAAACGAAGGTTGGAAAGAACAAGCAAACACGCGCTTGGCATGGATTATCGGGAAATGCCACAGGCTTTTCCAAACCCATAAACATGACCACACACTTGTCTATTCTCACTCCTTGGTTTTTTTTTCTCCCTCTGTCTCATTTTCACTGAGTTTCTAAGCGTACTGTGCGTGCATCTGCGAGAGTGCAGTCAGTGTGATTGGCAGGCGTAACGGTGGAAAACTCTGTCCAGGTGAGTATTCTCAATGGGACACATTCCATTCTGAGCCAGATTGGGCTTGATTTGTGGATTTTCTCTGCGTTAAGAGTAGTGCTTAACGCGCATTCACTGGTAACATGAGGTGTTAGATTTGTGGGGGGCAAGACCATTCAGGCTGTATGTCATTCTCTTTATTATCTCCCTAGATCTCTCTATAAGAGCACTGTGGATTTTTCTTGTAAACATTTAATCCATAAAGACCCAAACAGCCACTGGCAACCAAAACCATGTACTGATGTCTAATGTTTAATAATTTCTGAACCACTTTGAAAACACTGCTGTAAAATCCAGTTTTCATCTTTGCATGGTCATCAGATATGACCCATTTGGACATACAGAGGCTCTGTAGCGAATGTGGATAAACCTTCGTCTTCTACACTATACTTGTTTTTCCATTCAGTCGTTTATATATTTGCTGAAAATTAACTTTTTCTTCAGTTTTCTGTTTTTACAGAATAACCCTCGACTTTAACCTCAGCTTTTATGAACACCTACATTATCAGCAAATGAAATTCAAGATACTTTCACTGAAAAACTGCAAAACACAGAATATATTATTATTGTAAATGGTGATGAAAGGTCAAATAGAGAGAAAAAATTCATTTGGGACGAGACATAAAAGCAGTCTTTATGGGTAAATGTTATCTTTAGATGCATTATTGTACAAATTGATAGTTACAGACGCAAGGAAAAAAATGTTAATGCTGCAGAATTTAAAAACACACACAGGCCACATATAAATATAGACAGGCTGATGTTTTTTCATGCTGTTATAGAAACTTTTGTGTCTAGACATGACAAGTAAAATCACATCCAGGTAGAAACTGACAGGATACGATCAATCATTTGTAATTCCTGTTGTCCATCATATATTTAACCCCTCTACCTATCTGAAAGTACCTGTGATTGGCCAAAACTGGGCTGTCGGGGGAAGGATTTCACAGCACCTGGAAACATTTTATTTATTTTTTATTTAGACTTTATTTAACCAGGAGAAAAGATTCCATTGAGATTAAGAATCACTTTTCCAAGGGAGTCCTGGCCAAGAGGAAGAAGTATCATTTCCTGTCAGACCACTTGATTTACAATGCCCTGAAAGGTAATTATGGAATTTTCACCTAATGATGCTTAAAATCTATCAAACACAGCTGCATTTAATCTATATTGTGTACTCTACAAGGTCCTTTTAATAGAAGATTAGTTTATGCGTTTATCATCCAGTAATACCATACAGACATTTTATTTTCTAAAAAAGAAAGGCCTGCAACAATCTCACATTCATATAATTCATATTTACTGCAAGGATGGCTTATTAGAAAAGACACTGACTTATTATAATGTTGTAAACTTTCTTACTTTATGATGTACCATCAAGTCTGCACTTATGATTATGATTTCATTAAAATCCTGAATCTAGCCAAAGTCTATTTATCTGTTTCACAACTGTGTTGCTAATAGCCTTTAACTGATTTATAAGAGCATTAATAAACAGATGCTTATAAATGTGTCTTATAAAAAAAAAAAGTGATGTCCCGGCTCGAGCGAGATCAAAAGAGAGGGAGCTGGAGTGAATAACATGGTTGTGGTCCCAGACAGTTGCCTACTGCTGTTAGGTGAGGCCTCTGCTAAGAGGGGTGGAGTGGTAAAACTCAAACAGCTGTCTCCAAAACCCCACAGAAGATTTGTGTATTTGTGTATGTAAATGCTTCAGGTTACCTGTGCGTGTCTGGTGAAACACTCAGGTGGGTTCTGAAGACCCAGGCTGCTTACAGTTGGCCTGCCCTACGTTATGTTCATCATCAACACTTTAATTACACATATAAGTTCTGACACAGACACATGTGGGATGAAATATACCTGCTGCCCCAGAGCTGCTTCCCCCCCTCAAGTTCTTTAATTACACCGACCACCCTCCCTCCCCTGTGTGTCTCCAGTTCTGCGTGAGTCATTCAGGGGTAAATTAGCAGTGAGCAGCAGACAAGACACGCTGACTGTTAGCAGATGTATAAGAAATGAGGAAACACAGATTTAGGCACTATTTTAAGACCTGCTTATGTCTTTCTCCTGTCCACAACTAGTATTTGGTTTCCTCTCTTGGCTGAATGTGCAGAAGACAGATACTTGAAGTGTTTTACAATTGTTTCCCTTCACTCCATGTTGGATAGTTTTGGGATACACCTTTTACGGAATTTCAAAATAAATTGCAAGTGAGGATTGAGCACTCTCAAAGGTGTTTCATTTCAATCCAAAATGGATAGTTTTGGACGGTTTCCGAAAAGTCTTTTTGGGTGTTCATTAAATGATTTACAGAGTGAGACGAATTGAAGGTAATTTTCAAACAAATGTTATGCCAATTTTATCAGATCTCAAAGGGAGGTACAGGTAGATGACCACATTCAGGAACTCTGTTTGACAAATAAACATTTTTATCTGATATCAGGACAATAGAGTGAAAGCGTCTTTCCTTTAAGATATACCTTCTGGAAGTAAACATGACCTATTTGTGTGCGTGGTCAGTTTTGTTTCAGTCTTGTGCAGTGGTGAGAGGCTGACATTTGTTGTTAAAAGAACAGTCACAATGGAGTATGTGTGGGATGTTGATGTGTTTGTCCGGTGCACTTTATGTGAATTCATGCTAAAGGATGTGTCATTTAAACAATTATGGTTGGCGTGGATATACAAACTCACCAAGCCGTTTTGTCCATGAATTGTTCCAAGGTTCTGCCCCAACTGTTCACATCAACACCCATAAACACAGGAGGAGTGGCAAACAAAAGACTTGAGTGTGCACTGCACGCTGGGAAACAGACGCGTTCTAATACAACGGTATAATTATGAGTTTTAAGCTTATAGAGCACCGCATTGGTTCAAGTTTAAAAGAGCAGGAGAGAACAAGAACAGATAAGATTTCTTCTGGTATCAATAGAGGAAGTTTCAGAATGACACTTTACATAAACAGTGGTTGCTGACACACAGTATTAATATCTGTTATGACACTGATGTTATTTTAGGGGATATGTTGGTGGTTCAGTTTGTTGACGTGCCTGATAATTAACGTCGGTGTAAAAATCCCGGTTTTGCATTTCTGGTGTTCTTGTTTTATCTAAAAAGCCATGTTTTTAAATTGTTTGTACAGACAGATTGTGTGTATGTGCAGTTTATTTGTGTTACCAGTAATTGTCAGCAGATCTCAATTACGAGCAGTGGCTTCAGTCATGATGCACTGACAACAGGAAGTGTGTGTTTGTTTAAAGGAGGATCTCTTGACATAGTATCTGTGTTTACAGCTTTAAGGCCCACCACTGTCATCACTATCCCCAACACACACACATGCACGCACGTACACACACACACACACACACACACACACACACACACACACACACACACACACA
>JAPTYR010000026.1:14365596-14383121 GCA_029814505.1 Siphamia roseigaster | reverse complement strand
GGCATGTACAAGAAACAAAAAACTGTCTCTGTTTTGCACTTCTGTACAAAAGAAAGTTACCGTTTTGTTCTTTGTGCATTCTATTGCATGGACTGGTGAGCAGAGTGGAGAGCAGAGGTTTTGGGCAGAGTCAGATAGATCCATAAAGAGCATTACTCAGATTTGGGTCTCTTGAACCTTATCCTTCCCATGAGTTGTCTTAATGACGTAAGGATCAGCAATGGTGCTGATGTGGCTGTGATGCTGTCTGACTGAACGATGAAGAGAGTTCTGGGTCCAGTGGGCTCCATAGCCTCCTTGACGCGATGAGGAGGAGGACACATACCCAGGCTTAAAGGTGTTGCTATTGTGTTCCACTAATGTAGGCAGTACCAACCCTGTGTCATCAGAGCCACTAGATCCAGAGGTGGGTGGTGGAACTGGAGGAACTTCTTCCTCCATTTGTATGATTTCTATGGTCCTGACTGCCGCCACCGTGCTCCTCTGTTGATGTCGTTTACGCAACTTGTAGAATGCTATCAACATTGCAGCTGCCAGCAAGGTAACAGCAACAAAACAGCCGATGATGATTTTGGTGGTCTTCATCACCTCATCCAGACTGGCAGCTGGCCCACTAGGGATTCTGGCAGTGGGGATTGACTGCCGTGGAGTCTGAGTGTTTTGGAACAGTACAGTAGGTGTGGAGAAAAAGACAGGCTGAAATACAGAAGGTGACGCAGGGACTGTCGGCTTGGGTTTAGGGGTCTCCTCCACTGTTGGCTCTAAAACCTCTACTGTTACTGTGGTAAAGTAGGACAGATTAGATGTGTTGAGTTCAGCATTGCTAACATTTAGGTACGCTGAGGCGTTGGAATTTCCAGCCATGTTGCTCACCATGCAGGTGTAGATGCCAGTATCTGAGGGGAGAACATTGGAGAAGTTGAGTGTTCCATCATTAAGGACAGATATCCGTGGGTGAGCTGAACCATGGGTCAATACAGTGCCATTAGGGAGAAGCCATCGCACTGAGCTCATAGCAGCTGTACGACATTTCAGTTCTGCCACCCTTGCTGCTGAAATGTTCAGATCTCTTGGGGCATCAAGTATGAATGGTGCAGAGCACTGAAAGGTGGTCTGATCAACTTCCACTAGGTATCTTCCTCTCATGTGAATCGGGGTGTGGCAGCGTCCACAGCATGTGGAATTTGTGGGAATGTATTCTCTGAGCCACCAGGAGAGCCATACTACATCACAGTCACATCGCCAGGGGTTGTGGTGCAGGTGTAGCTCCACTAGGTACTGTAGAGGGGTGAAGAGGTTGTGGGGGAGGGACGACAGGTTATTATGGGCTAAATTCAGCTCCACCAAGGCTGTATTGTCATCAAATGCATTCCTCTCAATGGTAGTGATAGCAGAGTTCATAATCCAAAGTTTACGTAAATTCTTGAGTCCACGGAAGGCCCCAGGCTTCAGTTCAGGGAAAACATTCTCCGAAATCTCTAGTTCCTCTAATCCCACTAGAGGTGAAAGTTGAGGAAACTCCCTCAGGTTACACATCCCCAAATTGAGGTACTTGAGGTTTTGAAGGCCCTCAAATGCCCCATCGGAGATGTACTCCAATTTCCTCAGCTCTCCCAGATCCAGTCTCATGAGGGAGGGGACACGGTTGAAGGCATTTGATGGAATGCGCTCAATGGGATTGTTTCTAAGCCACAACTCTCTCAACTTTGACAGGTACTCAAAAGCCCCACTGGGAATGACAGTCAGTCTATTGTCAAACAGCTCCAGGGTGTTCAGACTGGTCAAGCCATAAAAGGCCCCCACTTCAATCTGTCGGATGGCATTCCGGCCCAGCTGGAGTACCTCCAGGTGATGCAGATGTCTGAAGGTATCGGCCTGTATGGTCTCTATGCTGTTTTCCATTAAGTTCAGGTACCTTGTCTTTGTAGGGATGTTGGGAGGAACCCTCACCAGGCCTCTGCGGGTGCACACCACCTTGCTGAGCTGGTTAGTGCAGGAGCACACACCTGGACAGTTCTGTGGGTTAGCCGAGCCCACTGCAGGGCCTGTGGACTGGCACATACTGAGTGCAGGCACCATGAGGGAGAGCACGGCGAGCAAGGCTGCGTTCCAGGTAGACTGCACACTAACCTGGCCCAGAGGACTCATGGTGTGGAGGGCTCATTATTCTGCATGGTAGGGGGAGATGACACACACCGGAGGACAGACCACCTTAGCCTGGCTGGAGCAACTTAGTGCCCCCAAGTTCCATCGACAGAGTAGGAAGATGCTACATGAAATTGGTGAGAAGGGAAGAAGGGAAAAGAGAAAGAGAAAGGACAGAGTAAGAGTGATTTTACAGAGAGAAGCAGAAAAGCAAAAGCACTGCAGCATAATAAGAACAAGGTTGATTATTAGTGTCAGTGACATACCTCATTAGTTTGAAAGTAGTCCTTTTTCCTCTTTTCAGATGTGGAAAAACAACAGTTTTACTTCTCATCCATTTATAATTCCATTCCAATGAAAGACAAGAGATATTTGTTTTCTTGTTTTCCCTTTCTAAAAAAGTGAGGTGGCCCTCTATTAGCCAAGGGTACAAAATGGCTCCTGGTATTAAAGACTGAAAGCAGCATGGAAAGCACTCACAAGCAGATGTAAGGCCAGGAAGGCTTGGCAGGTATGTGGATCACTTCTGCCCTCACTAACAGCCCTCGTGCCAGGCTGCAGATCCCAAAATGCAGTTCCACTTTGGACAAATCACAATGATCCATAGCACAGTTAAACACAGAGGAGGAGAGAAGAAGTGACCAATAAAAATAAATGAAAATCCTCAGTTCTGTCGGCTCCTGATACATGTGTTGGCTTGTCGGATGGTCGCCTGTTTGGTGGTAAGACCTCCCTCACTGTGACTTTGCCAGGGGCTAGTCAGTCGCTGATTAGCCCCGTTGTGACAGAGACTGAGAGACAGAAAAAGGCTAAAGAACTCCCGGCACAGTCATCCCCCTCTCCTCTCCTCCTCTGTGTTCCTCTCGCTTCCTCCCAATGTTGGGCTGGCCCTGGTCAGAGCAGCTGCAGGCTGCCGTGTGCACAGTTAGCAGTAATCCGTCTATTCCTCCTAGGGGGAGGGGGGGTTGGAGGTGGTGGGAGAGATGGTGGCGCTGGATGGGGGGTGGAGAAGGGGATGCACTGCACTGCTGGAGCTTCGCAAAAGGCTGTTGGAGGAGAGAGAGCACGCTTGTCCTCTTCTGCAAGGAGAGTAAAGAGAGAGGTTGCTGTTGGGAGGATGTGTGAGGAGATGGGCTCCGTATCTGTATCCATAAACAGAGAAAGGTATTACAGATTCTTCTCTCCGCTCACCGTTTGTCCCCTTGGCTGTCTCCTGCAGTGTTCTTCTGCTTGTTTATTTGTTTGTTCTTTCTCCAGGGCTGAGGTAGTAAGTTGTGGCAGTTAGCCATGTGTGTGGCTGTCAGACTTGCGGCTGGCTGGTGGACTACTGCAGTAGCCAGAGTAGAACAGAGAGAGAGAGAGAGAGAGAGAGAGAGAGAGGGGAAAGAGAGACAGAGACAGAAAGGAAGAGATTGAGAGAGAAGGAGAGAGAGAACCAGTGACAGATCAAGAGCAAAAGAAATACAGTGTGCGAAAGAGACAGTGTGTGAGAGACAGAGAGATGGAGAGGAGGACGCACGCGAGCACTCAAACAGGCAGCCCACCGTCACAGGAGCAGCAGGAGCAGCATTCTAATCCACATCTCCTCTTCTTGTTTATTCTCCAATCTCTCTCTTTTCTCTGTTCCCCCCGCCGATGTGTGTCGGTGTTGCAGGCAGCTAAGATGCTCGCTCTGCCCCCTCCCTTTGTCCTTCAGTGGGAACGTGAATGTACTGCTGACGCACTCCTCTCAGCTGCTCAGCCAGCCTCAGAGCAGTGCATTGGTTTGATGCAGTGTTCCTGTGTATTAACACATTCAACCTCCCCTCCTCCCCTATCCCTCCTTCTCCCTCCCCTCACTGTAACTATCTTCTCCTGTCATTCTCTCTCTTTCTGTCTTTGTCTCATGTGTTCTGTCCCTCACCCTCTTTCTTTACGCTCACTCTCCAGATCACTTTACCTGTGCCGATCTCCTCCCACCCCCCCCTCTTCTCACTGTCTCCGAACAACCCACTGCCTATCGTTAAAATTCAAACACTCATTCTGATGTATCAAAAAGATGCAAGAGGTCAGACTTTCTACTCCAACTCCAGAGTGGTTGTGTGTTCACTGTCGTTCTGTCTCAAGAGCGCAGCAGTGCGCCAGTGTTTTCCAGTGGAGATGCGGCTTGCTGCTATTTCTCACCTCTTGTAAGGCACAGTTTGGTAAGTGTCTCCCTCATGCATTATTACCAGATGGGAAAAACAGACCTGTGTGTTATATCTGATTTTCCTAGTTGCCAGTTGGTAGAGGATTTTTTTTTTATATATGTGTGTGCATTTTGGAGGTGTGAGGTTGGGTTGGGGGGTCCGTGACATCATAGAAGACTGAAATGCTGACTCTGCTCCTCTGTGTCTGCTGGGCAGTCTTCTCTTCAGGGAGGAGAAAGATGAAAGAGCTTGCACAGAGTTATCTCTTAGAAAGATGAGAGAGAAAGACAGAGAGATAGAGGAAAAGAGACTTACCAAGAGTGGGATGGGGAGAGATGGGGCTGGGTAGGAGGAGATATATCCACGTCCTTGGTGAAATAGGGGAAAGGAGCCTATAGAAAGAAGAAAGAAATGAGATAAATAGGGATAGAGAAGAAGAATGAGGGAGACAGATGAAGGAATGTACTGCATATTAGCCTACTCAGTAAAATGACAGAAAGGCAGAGGAAAAAGAAGGATGTGGATTAGAGGTGAGGAGTAGGAGGGATGAGAAGAGTGTTGATCAAGTTGGATTAAGCATCATTTGAATGCAGGGAATAAGTCTCCTTTTCTGCCTTTAGTTAATGACCACGTTCTAACCCTCTCTTCTGTCTTGCTTCCTATCACAAATATAATGCCATTGGGGCTGGGGTCTGTAGTAGGGAAAAAAAAAAAAGCAAATTGCCCTTTCCAGTTTTGACTCCAACATATTAGATGAAGTGAACATTGCTTAAATTGAAAATTCTATGTTGTAAACACATTATTGAAAAATTAATGTATGTGCATAGTAGTCCATAAAGGGGATTAACTGATACTGCATCTAATCTAAACAAATGCAAGATATAGATTACAGTAGTTGAATATGTGGACTAATGTATAAGTGATACAACATGTGAGCTCTTCTCTGTGCTCAAACATATAAACATGAATAAAATATCATAGTAAATAAATCATTATGCCCAGTATTATTACACCTACATAATTCTACTCTCCTCTATGAATTTTCTTCATTGTTTGGCAATGCAGCACATTTATTTTCATTCTGCTGCATTAATGCTACTTACCATAAAAATGAAACATGTACACATCATAAGCTTGTACATAATATGGAAGAAATGCAATATTTATTCTCTTTAAAATTTCAGCTAACCATGCTGATTGACAGAATATATTAAAGCTCTAATGTGTTTTCACTGTATGAAGATCAAGGCATTGTATTCATATAGTTATTTTATATGCATAAAGTGTCTTTTGCCTCAGCTGCCATAGCATTGCACACGACAAAGGGTTTAAAATGAATGAGTAAATATATATGTACAGTCACAGAAAAAAATATAAGCCCATCAAAAGTAATCAGAAACAATGGTTATGCAAACAAGTAATAACTCAGTTGTGTGTCATGTGACTAAAACAGACAGAATAGAAAACATGGAATGTCTAAAGGCACTGGTTTTGTCATTACAGTGCCATAGATATTGATGTAAGCACTTAAATGATTTTGGTTATTGTCAAGAAACATTGAAAAGGGATAGATATCAGCTCTGAAATTAAACTCTCATGAGCTTTTTGTTGTTGTTGTTGTTGTTGTTGTTGTTGTCATTAAATGTGTCCAAACAAATGTACATTAAGCTGTACTATGCATTACAATGAACAAGAAATAAAAAGAAAAAAAACAAGGGTGCTCTAAGAATTTCTTCTGCGACTGTATAACCTATAAGATTATGACAGAGGTAATGCAGTAGTAATGATCAATTTTGACACAAAATCATGTGTAGTGCATTTTGCATCTGATCAATTGCATCAAAATCCTACTGAGCAACATACAGCATCGTAGATGTGAACTTGTGTCTTGACAGAATGAGAATGCCCTTCATTGCCCTTGACTACGTATAGAGAAATAGTGAGTGCACCAAAAAGAATTAATTAAACTTAAGTGTCACTGTTTGTTAGCCACAACTTTAGAAAAAAACAAAAACAGCATCTGAATTACAAGGGCAAATAAAAAAAAATCAATATAGAGAGTTAAGAGATAAGCCAGATAAAGCAAAAATATGCCAAGTGCAACTCATGTACCTATTCTATTTCCATTAGATGTGGTGCTTTAGAGTGATAATTGGAGAATAGAAAGAGAGGGGCTACAGGGGGGGTTAAGGAACGAATGAAGGGAGAAAACTATTAGTTAAGGTGGTGCAGGCAGGACTGGTCAGATAATTGATGGCCATGGTTGTGGCTGCTGTGTTAATGCTATTACAGGGGCCATGAGCAAGGAAAGGTCACTTAACACACTGAATATTTTTTTTCCTGCTGTTCTCATCCTTATTTACTGTCTATCTCCCTGCCTGTCTGTCTGTCTGTCTATCCGTCTGTGTCCTTTCTTACTGTCTACATGGACATTCACAATGAGGAATATCAGCCAGAGCCTCTGAGGCACAACCTCCCTGTAACGTGTCGTAAATCAAATCAAGCCATACTGCATGGAATTGCACTTTACTTGTTATATGAAACCTATACATTAATGTATATAAATGTAATTAAATAGCAATATAAACGTTTCTTGTATTTTAATATGACATATATTATGTGTATGATTCAGATGAAATGTCTGTTGATTTACCTAAAACAATAAAATGCTATAAATTATAAACTTTTTTTTTCCCATCTGACTCAAGTTTGAAATGTGTCTGTTTTTATTAAATCATGAATGTAAATTACCAGTGATTTAGTCCCCTTTATTCAAGAGTACACAGGGATTATATTGCCATTGCATTATACATAGTCAACCTCTGTTTTGAACACTACCGTGGGTCTGGTCAATACTGAGTAAGTGACATCCTGCCCCACAGAGCTGTTTCAGGGTTAGAGGCAAAATTGAATGTTGCAGGAAGTAGAATGTACACTGTGAGAAATATGCGCCTGTGACCCAATTAGTCTGTATGAGCTGTGACTCATCACTAGAGGTTCAACCCAGTTGTTGTAGGACACCCACCTACAGCAGTACTGTTGCTTCAAAATTTTACTGCTCTGAGATTCCCCATAGTTCATAAAGTACAACTTTTCCTTTTCTACAAGTGACCACTCTGTCTACTGACTGCTGAGGTCTGAAACAGCGTGATGACTGGAAGCAGCTGTTCATTCTAAAGTGAGTGAAGGTTAAAAGCTGGAGACAGCCATTGCTTGCCGACCCTGTGGTCACGGGCCAAACACACAAACTATTGAACCATAAGGGTCAAGACTCCTATAGGCTGAGACTAATAGTGCTACTGCCAGCTGCTGATGTTAGCACTTACCACAGTTACATTAGAATCACCTACTTCTGTGAGCACTAATAGTACTCCCACAGCTGCAGGGCAGACAAACATCTATAGCTTAGTTACTGTTAGTGACTGATCCACCAGTGCAGCTTCACCTTGTTCTATAGTTAGAGCTGACGGATCTAATTAGCTGCTAGTCTTAGCCATTACCTTGCCTTAGCTACTGCTCGATGTCTCTCGGCCCCTCTGGATCCCTCGCCACTCAGCCTGTGCTTAGTGTGGCAGGTCAGCAAAGTGCTAGAGCAGCATTTGGCCTGAGAATACAGGAGTGGATGGTGAGGGAGAGGAGACCGGTGGAAGCAGATCGATGTAGCCTGTATTCATTAACCCTCGCTCAGGGCTCCCTTCCCTCCCCAATCACAACCCCGCCATTTTAGGACGGCAGGAGGTGATTTATTAGCTGTCCTGGCTCAGTCAGCACCATCGACCCACAGTCTGAGGAGAGTTGACTCACACCAGGATATACCGATTCCCTCACTGTGGGCTGAACTCACTCAGTGATCCAACACCATTCATACAAGAACCATGGCTGAGAAAATATGATTACCAATATATTTGTTTATTGCTGTTTGTCAGTAAGAGACAATCATCCAAAATATGTTGTACTCATCTAAACTATGTCCTTAAAATAAAAAGAAAGTTGTATGGCACTTAAACTGAATACAAAGGATTAATGAAAAGTACAAATGCAAATAAATCAATCAAGAGTAAAGTCTGGTGAGGCTCTGAGGTATAGTACTGTTGTTGTGGGGTCAAGCACTCATGCTATTATACAGTGGAGGTCAAGACTTCTAAAATTCACTTATACCGCCAGTGCCAGATTCTGAATCTAGCACTATTAGTCACATTAGGGTCACTGTGAAATAGGGTCAGTGATTTTTTTTTAGCACTGCTCATTTTAGGAACAGTTTTGCAGGTACAGTGAAGACACAGATCTCTAAGATGTGGTAAAATCTACCATATAGACCAAGGTGATATTTGATTTGCTTTATGTATAAAATTTTTGTTCCAGCTTGGCCCTGTAGCTGCCAGGATACTGGCTGCATGTGGTGCTCAGATGTGTAAATATCTGAGATTTATTGATTTTTGTTACACTCAACTTTTAAAAAGCAAGTTAGTTTCACTTTATAGTATTAAAAAAATGTTTATTCCTTATTTTTTTGTCTTCTCTTTACCACATCATCATCTTTAGCAGTATTTCAGCACCAGGAGCTGTCCACATAACCTGTTGCAAACTGACTGATGTAGGTATGGTTAATTTTCTAATATGCTGTCTAATTGTAATTGGCACAGTCATTAGTTTTCTATTTGTTAAAACCACTATTTGTTTTTTTTAATACAAATGAAAAACAGACCTTATGTCAAAAGCATTGTGTGCAAGTCTGTGTTTGAGAGTTTTGACAATGCAAATGTGTACATCTGTCAATTCAAGCCCACATTGTGTTGTTAATCTTCCTTACACAGTGAAACAGAGAACCATTTTGTTTCATAAATCCATCATCCACAAGTCACATCTTGTCTGACAAACACTTCTTAATAGAAACAATGCAGCTCAATAGATTTTATTGATTTCACTCAACTGAGAACACAGAAGATATTTGGTAGTTGGGCCACAAACGGGCAGCGAATCGGGTCAGATCCTAATCCCATTTTGCTCACACAGGGGAAATCTGTACATTATGTGAGAAAAAAAAAAGACTTAGATGGATGAGATGACGAGTTGCCATTGTAAGGATTTTCAAAAAAATAAGTATCAGTCACTTTATGTCTGTCACAGAATGGTTACAGTCCTATGATTGTGTTTGCTTTGATTTTCAATACACGATTGTTGCACTGCTGTCAATAAATAACGACAACATCAAAAGTGATATTCCTCTTAAATGATCCCTTTGTTTAAACGACCAAAAGTATTAGCTAATGCCAGGAATGTGAGGGATGCTGATAACGGTGATTATTACAGTAAACACTATTAATCAGAGTCACGCGTTTCCCTGGAAAATAAATAAATAAAGTCCCCAGGAAATTAGCCTTCAACAGGTGATGGTATTTATCTATTTTTGTTTTCACGTATGGATGCTCAAACCCAGTTAATTATATTTGTGTATCCCATTAGTGCTGTGATTGATTTTGTGAGGATGAAATAAACTGTGCCTATCCTCCTTTACCACGTGAAAAGAGTACACTTCTGGACAGAGCTCTTATTGTTTGCTGAATGACCTTCATTCCAGACTCATTTGCATGCATGCATATGTGCATGTGTGTGTTTGGAGTCAGACTGTGTGTATTTGGCTTTAAAACGGCAACTCGGTTATAGTGACAACAAATGATTTTTTGCATCGGCCACAGTTCAGTGTTTTACACAGGTCTCAAGTAAATGGCTGAGGAAAGTGTTGGGGTGTTAAATTTTAATAAGTCTGGTAAACCGCATCAGTTTAAATACTTAAATAAGTGATAACTCTAGTACTGAGCCACATCTTGAGCCCAAAGCTATTGCTCACCTTGTTGGCCTGGGAATTTGCTGTAAAGTATTAGACAGTCCAATATCCTTTTGGAAATATTTAAGCTTATTTGATGAAAGTAAGCTGGTCCTTTTCTACAGTATAACATGTATATGGCCAAAGAAAAAGAAAGGCTACTTCTACCAATGAGTCACAGCAAATTTTGGTAGCACATTCTTGTGACAAATGTGCACACACATCCCACTATGCTGGAGATGTATGAAGGCAGTGTGTCAGATGGACTCCCTCACCTCTCATATGCAAATAACTTTCCCCCATGCAGCTCCGTGATTGGCTTGCTGTTATTAATATTCTGCCAGCGTGTGACTTCGTTAGCCCAGAGTTACTGTGCCAACAGGCAGCACTAAAAAGGGACTTTGTCAATGTTTGATGTCTCGTGAAGTGATGCTGTGTGTGTGTGTGTGTGTGTGTGTGTGTGTGTGTGTGTGTGTGTGTGTGTGTGTGTGTGTGTGTGAGAGAGAGAGAGACAGAGAGAAAAAGAAAGAAAGAGAAAGAAAGAAAATGCACGTGTGTTTGTGAGTCTGTTTTCAAAGAAGATTGAAATTTGGGCAGTAGGAGACATTATTCCCTGCTGAAAATCAGATTGAGGAAGTGACTGTATCTGTTTCTCAAAATGATTGTAATAAAAGTCTGGATATGAACCCTGTAGTTTGTGCTATCTCCAGAGAGTCGCCACATGGTATGCGGAATGTTGTTTCTCAAATCATATGGTTTAAGAACAGGTCTGGCGTATGGTCACTGTTAGTTTTATCCTATTGCATTTCATCCATTTAACTCTGGACTCGGGCCAAGTATTTCTTTCCTTTTAAACAACAACCATATTTAGGTAAATCAAAGCCAAACTCAACCTTGTATAGGGATGTGATCCGAATCCTAAACGAGCTGTGACATATTTGCCTGTGGCCAGCCTTCAGTCACCCGTTGTCACACTAAGTCGCTCTGTCACTGCCGTATTTTAACAATGACAGCATGAGCAGTGTGTTCTCAACACAGATCATAGGGTTTGTGATGACAAGTGTAGAAGGCCCTCTCTGCTGTATGTGTATTCAGGTGCGTAGCGGTGTGTGTGCTTTTGTGTGTGAGGGTACAGTAAATCCCCTAAACTGGAGCTGGTGACCCTCAGTAATACATTTCCTCTGGCAGAACACTTCTGGATTTCCCCTCAGGTGCCCCAGGGTTTCGTAGAGAGAAAAGTGTAGGGCAGCATTTTCTAAATTGAAGTCAATACCAATCGGCCATTTATCTACAAGCACCCTGACGCTAAGGGCATCTAAAGGTGCATGTGTTCAAACACAAACACACACACACGCACGCGCACACACACACACACACAAACACACACGCACACACACGCACGCGCACACACACAAACACTGAGTTGGGCTTTCATTCTAGTAGCAGAATACATGATTTAATGCCAGCAACAATCTTAAAATGAAACTCATTTTCTTAATCCTCACTCATTCGAACATTGCCCATTCTTTAAAAAGACTCCTATTGTGTGTGGGCCTGTTTGTGTCAAGCTCCAGGGGCCAACGTTCTTCATAGAAAACAAGAGAATTTAATTAAAATACAAACTAATCAGTCCTCTTTACCCTTGAATTGTAAAGACTATTAACTACTCCGATAAAAGGGCACATACTGCATCAGTCATCCTTCATACATCTTTGGGCTCATACATCCTGAAGATATTGAGTCATCATTAAGAGCTCCGCCCTCCTCCCCTCAGTCAGTTATATTAGACAGTTTATGATGCAGCTGGTTTACCTTGTCTGACTAATGTTGGATTTACGACAACATAATGTCATACTATATTACTATACGCAGTAACATCAATGATCCATTTCTTTGTTCCCAGCAATGTTTTGTAATAAGATTTTGTAAATTTCCCTCCTTGGACAGGACAACAAATTAGAGTGAACAGGTTTAGAATGAATGGATAGATGGATGGATGACTCTTATTGTCAATAATTTGACATTTGTGATGTCTATTATGTGGTGCTGCTTTGAAGCCATTATGTAGTAAAAATATGTAATTGAGAAAAAGTTTTAGAGGAAACAATAAGCCTTGATTGTTGTCAGTGACACGGTAAAAAAAAAGACAAGAAGAGACAAATGAGCATGAGAAATGAGAAAGCAACACACTCCTACATTGGATATTATGTTAAGATTAAAATGTACAAATGTGAAGTACTGTGGCTTGAACTGGACAATATATCAAATTAAGATGATTAAGGCCATGACCAAGGTTTTGCTCTCTCAAAATTGTGGAATATTCCTAAATTAAAAAAATCAAGCTTGTTCCTCTAAAGATCTTTGCTCAACAAAATGCTACTTAAGTGTTTCGATACATTACTTGGCAATGTGTTTCTCCAGTCTTATATGGTATGGAGTTATAGCAAAAAATAATAAATTGATAAATTGTCAAATCACCACATTGTGGTTGTAGTGTTATAAAATAACATTTGTCAACAAGTAAAATGTTTCCAGAACACAAGTAATGAAATTTTACATGTCGGTCTCTGATAAAGAAAAAAAAATGAAGTCATAAATACTGGTTGGCTTAAATTTACATCTAATTTACAAATTTACATACAATATAATTATCGCTTTTATACTATATAATTATCACGTTTGTACAAAATAATTATCAAATTTACACAATATAATTATCACATTTGTACAATACAATTGTCACATTTATACAATATAAGTATAAAATTTGTACAAGTATCACATTTGTACAATATAATTTCATGTTTGTTTGTACAATATAAGTATCACATTTGTATAATATAATCTTACGTTTGTTTGTACAATATTAGTATCACATTTGTATAATATAATATCACGTTTATACAATATAATTATGACGTTGTAATGTTTTAGTGCTCGAAAATGTATTTTCCTCTATGACAGCAATACGTTTCCATAGTAATTACCATATTGCAGAGAATGAGGTAGAATGTTATTACATTAAATGCAAAAAAAAAAAAAAAAAGAGCTTAGACCTTCCATCCAGTCAAGAAATGTCACCACAGCATTTTCTGGTGCAGTTAGCTTTATTTACATGTGAAAAATGTACCCAAGTACTCCAATATTTACCTGTTTTTCTCTCCCACATTCTGTTAGCTCAATAGTAAAACTGTTTTCATATCACTTTACAGATTTTCTTTTGACAATCTGGAGGTGAAAAAAGGTCAGACAGGAAGAAGAAAGAAAGCACTCAAAGAAAATAATACTACAGTAAATTAAACCAAGAAAAGAGAGAAAAAGTCACCCATATGGAATTAATTGATCGTACAGAAGCTGTGTGTCTACCCATATTAAACTTTTCAGTCTAGTGTAAATGAAGCGTTCTGCAAACAGAATGAGTATTGAATGTAGGACTGTTCATGTTATATTACTTTTGCATGTGTCTGCAGTGTGCAGCTGCGTTTGTTGTGGAATTTCTATATGAGCTCCTTCATTATGAAAGGCACTCAGCATGTTCTACACTGATCTATATTCAGGGCCTAACCCTTCCCTTTCTGATGGGGATTACGCGCTCTTGAGGCAGGGTAATTTGATATCCATTGATTGAGTCAAGAGCCAATATGAAATTGAGGAATTGTAGTTATTGCTATTGATTTTAATAACTAGGCTGTTACAGTTCATTCAGTGCAGCTCTAGTCGATACAGAGTGAAATGTTCCTTCTTATGAGAAAAGGACACCACCAGATCCAGGTGTATTTATTTTGAAATATTCTGTGATTTAGTGTTGCAAACACTGCATGTCGCAACTGTACGGTCCGCTATTGTTCATTACGATGTGTTGGCGCATAATAAACAATAATAAGGACAGTCACAGCAAAAGCAGGCAATGAAACATTAAGACCATTAAAAGTCACAGTACATGAAAAGATCTATTATGTGTAATATGAATGGATGTGGTGTTACGGTGAGGGATATGGTGAGCCATTATCGCTCCCTCTGGATGCATACTTTATAGTTCAACACATAGTCTGTTTCAGCCCTTTCTGTAACCCCACAAAGCCTGTTAATTTGCTTTAGTCCATGGACACATTCAGTCAAAGTTTCTACTGATGCATATTTAACTAGTTATTGGTTTCAGTCTCCCATAGGAGGTTGTATTCATTAAAGATTCCATTTTAAAAGTGCGTACAATGGGTACCTCATGAAACTGTAAAGATATTCTACGATCATGTTTCATGATAAGCCATAATGTATTTTTTTTTTTATGGTACATTTATTTAAAAGAGTTTCCAGTAACTATAGCTGTAAGTCTAACAGTTCCTGAAAAGTATATTTTTAATACATATTTCTCCTCGTGCAGTGAGTAGTGGGAGTCTGAGCCTCAGGCAAATACATAGGACTGACATTTGGGTGTAAGCCTGAATATCTGCTCAGGATTTTGCCATCAGTGTGGACTTGGTTTGCAATAATTTCCATAACAGAAAACATTTGACAAGCAGACAGAGAACAAAAAGACAGCACAGACAAGTCAACTAAATCTGATATGAATGCCCAGTAAGAGTTTGTTAATAATACAGCTATGTGCCATCACTAATATTTATCTTAGATATTCTCTGGGGTTCCAATAGTGTATTTTTCAATATTTTATCGCAGTTTTGCCCATGATCATTTTTCCAGCAGTGATATTTCTGACTAATTTACTCTTAAGCAGACAAGTTCATGTAAATGGGCCTCACTTTGTTGACTTGTTTTAGTTATTATCTAAGTATAATGACCCTGTAATCACTGAAATTTAATTTTGCAGTTCTACATTTGATGACTGATAAGTTTATGAAAGTATTGAAATAAAATCCAAACGTAATAAACCAAAGTGTTTAATTTCTGTTTGAAAAACTTCCCCATCAGTTTCTATCTGCAGATAGGGTGAAAGATTAAACATCACGTTCGAACAAAACTATTTTAATAATACAACAGGACAGTCTGACAAGAAAACAATGCTTCATAAACGTTATACAATAATTACACCATTTCAAACCACCAAAGCCCATTATGCTTCTTCATCATCGTGGTGGCTAATGATTACACAAACAAAGATTATTATAGAGGTGAAGCTGGTGCTGCAATTATAAGGAATGCGCGGACAACTGTGACAATGGTTGTATTCACAATAGCAGCAGCATACGATAAAAGCAGAGCTGATCATTTTTCCATATTCGTATCACATCTGCTGTATAAATTATGGGTCTAATATTTCATGTTTGGCATTTTTCTGACAGTTTATCAATTTTCACCCGTCTGTAATGTGAATACGGTCAGATGTTTGCTTCAGAGTCTGTGGTTGCACAGTGAAAGGCAATCCCCGCTAAGCAGATGAAGCGTGGCTATTGCAGCTCTTAGTGGGAATAAATGGAGGGCTAATTTGATGGGAGCCACTTTTCTCCCCACCACATTTAAAACCCCATTACACTAACATCTACTGTGACTACCACACAGGTCCTTTTGAGATGACTGAACCGCATAGGTCAAACACTCATACAAACACAAACTATTTCGTGTACACCATCGTTTTCATCAATAAGCCGAAGAGGACTGCAATAGAAATTACTGGCTTAAGTAAATGTGCCATGGCATTAGGGTTATTAGACCATGAAGAATTCGGAGCCTTTCAAAGGTTATAGCACACATGGTCGCTTTCTGTCTTCCTCAGTGTTGCCTCCTCTCTCTCTCTCTCTCTCTCTCGCGCTCTCTCTCTCTCTCTCTCTCTCTCACACACACATACACACCCACACCCACCTGTCACCGAGGCCCATTAGCACCCCTGCTGAATCTCTGTTTGGCTTTTAGACTCAGGCACAGAAGACCCCCTATAAGGACAGGGACTGGCACTGTCTCTCACCCCCATCCCTTCCTCAAGCAAGTCAGGCAAAACTCAAACAAATTCTACTGTAACACAGATATAGTTACATCCAAGCATGTGTGTGCAGATGCACTCATGCAGAACAGCTGCTTGCTGCTCTGCAGGGTGAGATCACCTTCATGGGATTAGAGTCAGCTAAACTTCGCTGGCTTTTCATCGAGCTCCCACAGAGCATGCACTGATTGATTCAACGGAATAAGGAGGGGCAGAGATGTGCAGCAAATAGTTAACTCACGCATATGTGTTTCTGTTCATGTGTGTAAGAATATCTAATGTTGCGTACATGCATTTGTTGCCATGTGTGGGTCTCCTGCATTGTCTGTGAGATCTTTTGTGTAGGTGTTTGCAGAGAGGAAAAATATCAATACATTACAGGATTGCTTTTTCTCACCACTGTTATATTTGCTTTCCCACCTCCATTACACCCCCATCAGCCTTGCTGCATTAAATCAGCAATAAAGACCTCCATCCATGTCTCTGTAAAAGACATGAGACACATTAACAGCACACAATGAGATTTCTGGTATCCAGAGGCAGATTTTACAGTATCTATATTTGTTCTGCCTGCCGCTTAATAGTGTACATCTTTAGGTGTGCTTGTTTGTGTGGTCATACACATGTTTGTGTACGTAAAAACAGACAAGATTTAAAGACAGGGGAAATATATTAGTCACAGTACCTTGGGCAGTGCACATTCAGATGCCCAGCAAATGATTAGAAATGGTTTTTATTGACATTGCAAATGCGTTTTACACAGAAATAGGCTGCCAAGGGGATAAAAGACTCATGCTATCAAAGCCACGTGTGGCAGGCCTCCCACAATGCAGTCCTGTGTATGCGCACCACTGTGTGTGTGTGTGTGTGTGTCTACGTTTGAGTGTTTTTCATGGGTTTTTCTTTTAATTACCCCCCTTGTGAATTAGCTGAGGAATAGTAGACTGGCTATGCAATGTTAAGTATCTTTGGCTGGGAATTATCTGTTTAGTCTGCTCTGTTTGATCTTCAGGAATAAGTCATTAGTTTGCAAGCAATCTGCTCCCTCTCCATCCCTCCCTTTTACTCCCCTTTTCTACATTTACTCCTCCCCTGCATAGTGTCTTGACTTGGGAAGTCTTTGGAGCCGGGTGAGTCAAATTTCTCAGTTACGTAACAAAAAGCATAGAACACACTAAAGAGATGTTGTGAAGTTAAGAGAGGGTTTGGTGAGGACATGGTTAATGAAAAAGACAGAGGAACTAGCAAAGTATAGCAGATGTGAACCTTCACTTCCAGCTGATTTGGGAAATGAAGGGGTTCATTGTACAGTACATTGCACATGGTGAGAGGAGGCCACTTCTTCTTGCTGCAAGGCACAAGCAAGGATTAAAAGTGTGTGGTGTGTGTGTGTGTGTGTGTGTGTGTGTGTGTGCGTGCGTGCGTGCGTGCGTGCGTGCGTGCGTGCGTGCGTGCG
>JAPTYR010000026.1:14290363-14301270 GCA_029814505.1 Siphamia roseigaster | reverse complement strand
CAAATCCCAGCAGTACCTTCAAGAAAACCCTGTGAACAGTTGGCGGAGGTCTGCGCTCTCCGAGTGCTTTTCTAGTTTTCTTCTGGTTTTTTTTTGTTTGTTTTTTATGTGTGAACTGCATTTGCTTCATTTGATATTCACATCATACAAACTCGTCACTACACTTTTTCATGCCTCTCTATGTATGTTCTATGTGTTCTGTACATGATAGAATGACCTGGAATCATGGAAAATGGCTAGATATCAGCTCTTAAATAAACACTCTTATGAGCTATTCTTGTTGTCATTATCTTTGCTAAAAAAAATTTATGATTAGTTGTACCAGGCATTAAAATGAACCAGAAAATGAAGAAAACAAGGCTGGTATATTCTTTTCTGTGACTGTAAATTTCATTTATGTCCTCTGCAGCTTCACTGAGAAAATTCATTAATTGATAACATCATTTTTTAATACATAGATCATGACAATTTTCTTTTTGAATGTGTAGTAGAACATGTCTTGATTTGCTCAGCATTTTTGATTTTTACCAAGAAATTTACATTTTAAATATCTGTTGAGATTCCCAGTTTCTGACATCATTTTTTAAAATACAGAGATCATACAGATTTTAAATATCTGTTGAGATTCGCAGTTTCTGACATCATTTTTAAAATACAGAGATCATACGGATTTCTTTTTCAATATAGTGCAGACAACTCTTCATTTATTCTGTTTTTGGTTTTAAGCAAGAAATCGAATGTTTAAAACTATTGAGGTTTCCCTGGTTCTCAGCTTATGTTTATTCTCCTTAAAACTCTGCTGATACATCAAACAGATTCCATGGGATTTACTGACAAAAACAAGACAAAAATAAGCATCATATCTGATTATTAGGTGGGAAAACTGACAATTTGGGGTCTCCCAGTATATCCATTAAATTGCCTATGACTGCTGAAAACCCCAGCCTCCTTTTTGCTCCCTTTTCCCTCGCTTTGATCTTCATCGCTTCGCTTCTCAACGCAGTCCTTAATGTACTCTGAAAACTCAGACAAGCTAGCTAACTAACTGACAACCCTGCCAACAAGCCTGTAGGAGCAACACTGTGCTGAAGATGAAACTATTAATTTATTAAAAATAGATTTAATATTTCTGAAGCGGGAAAGTGTTACATCATGTAGACAACATTTCAGAGGAGCAAATAATCAGCCAGTTTTAGTCTGAGTAACGATGCATCCTGTAGCTGCTCCACTGTACACGAATGTAACATTGATGATTTGAGGTGGCAGTGGGGGGGAGGGGGGTTAGCTCTGATGGCTCATAGCTCTGATGGCTCTCCAAAATACATTTCCCCGGAGACTCCATTTCCAGGCCAGATACACATTGCTGATTAAGACACTGATCCCAGTATTGATGCAGCTATAAAATACAAGATGCTTCACCACATATCGATCCAAGCCCTAACCTAACACAAGACACTCACGCACAATGATGAATACTTTTCAGAATGTACCGTACCTACACATGCATAAATATGCATTCACACAGTTACACGCTGTAAAAAAAAAAAATACTCTGCATACACACACAAACATAGCTGAATAATACAATAACATAGAGATTACCTGAAGCTCAGCGGACACACAAACACACACTGCCAATAGATGGACCTGAGCTGTGTCCAGCATGGGTCTCCAGCTGTAGATCGATGATAGACGAAGCTAGAAGTGGCAGTAGTGAAAGAGAGAGGCCTGAAGGCAGTTGCACTACAAGGGAATCTCCTGCCAAAGTTACAGCAACATCCATGTCCTTATCATGTTTGTAAGAGGCTGATACGTCTGTGTGCGTGTATGAGTGTGTGCATGCGTGTATAAATTTAAGCTTATAATAACATAAGTCAAGGGGTGGGTGGTGTGCATGTGTCCTTAAAGGGATGATGTACTGGTTTTAATCATGGCTGTGAGGTCTCTGACTGACTGGTCCTCTGTTCTTTCTTCTTTTCATCCTGTGATTCTGTAATTAGTTGACTGACCTCTGCTGTCAGGGCCTAATTAGACAAGGTAATTAAGGATTAGATGGGACAGAAGGGAGGTATGCGTGTGCATGTGAGCTCGGGGTAGGGGTGGAGGGGGGTTAGTATGCGTTTGTGAGGTGGGCTGATAAGGAATGTGAAGGTCGATATGTTGCTTTTAGTTTTAAGGGACGGAATTGTCCACTATCCTTGGCAAGTAGCTGACTTGTTTGCAAGATCAATGTAAGGTGGATGCAAGAGGAATGTAAACAATGTTCATTGAAAACTATCATTGTACTAAACCCCTTCTATTGACATCCATGAGCTGACTAATGCAATACAGTAAAGAACTGCACTGTATTTCTGATGTGGTACCACCCACTGATTGGGAAGTACTCAACTGGCAAAACAAATGAGGATAGGGTGATAAATGTTACCAAATTCTTTGTGCTTTTCAGCAGCACATTTTAGCACAAGTGAATTTAAAAAAAAAAAACTACTGTGCATAGGATTGCTAAACACTGTTAAATTATAACTTGAAAGCAGCACTTAGCTGTAATCGTGTGCAGTTCAAATAAAATTAATTAAACTCGGTTTTAGACTAAAGAAGCCAGTCAGACAGACAATGTGAGAAAACATCTTGCACAATAGACCAGCGAAATGATTCAAGTAACAGCAATTACAAAACCACAATAGAATCCACAAAAAGAGCTTCCCATGCATAATACAAAATGGGAAATGAGGAGGCAATAAGAATAGCTTCATCCAAACAAAACACCTGACAATAGAGCAGTTTAGTGATAGTTTAAAATAAATCCATAGACACACATTGTACTAAATTATGTATGTCCACCAAATTAAATAAGGTACAACTATCCCATTTAGGTCTAGAAAATTAAAGGATAACACTGTGAGACAAACAAGACTGAAGAAAATTCTGCCTTCTCCCAGCTGTGAAACCTTGACATTAAAGCTGTCACACAAGGCACAGACACTTTTGCAGCTGATGGCGTGCAAACAGGAGACGGGTTGGCACGAGATAGGGTGCAGTGACAGGCAACCCCAGAACCTCGCCCCGACGGGGGGGCTCCCATTGCCCCCCCCCCCTGCTGCCCTGTAGGGGATTGATACACTTTCTTCTCTTCTCCCACTCTGTTTCTGCATCTCCCTATTGTGGTGCATCTTTAGCAGAGAAGGGTGCTCTTGTCATTCGCCACATGGCAGGAGACTTTGGATGAAAGAAGTGCAACATAAGAAAACACTGAAGACAGGAGCAGAGAGAGAGAGAGAGAGAGAGAGAGAGAGAGAGAGAGAAGGGAAGATGATGCCCATATTGAGTATGAAGGACAAGAGTGGTGAAAATTATGAGGGTTGAAGGAAAGAAAAGAAACCCAAAAATGTGATTAGTTGAATTTGAAAGCCCTTATATCGAGAAAAGAGAAGAATATTTGTACAGACAGAGCATGAGGTTTTGAGTGGGTTGGATAGATGGAAAGGAAAAAACAGAGAGATGGTGGGTGATTAGTATGCTGGTAAACCACTACATCTCTACTTTTCGCAGCCACTCACCACTAATGATTTGTACTCTCGATAGCTACAATGCAGCACAGTGCTATGGAAAGCAAAATGCTGTAGAACAGAAGCATCAGGTGCAAATTATGAAATACCAAATGGCAGTTCTTCCTATGAAATGAAACAGAGATGGAGCTATAGATATTGCTCGTGATGTAGTGTTTCAGAGATGGGTGACAATGGGATGTCCTAGATAGACAAGAGTGACAGATGAAAACAAAACCAGACTGGTAGAATAAACAAAACTCCAGAATGATAAACAGAGACACAATGCTGGATAGTCACTCACAAACATTCTGGCAAATTCTTAGATGATATGATATCCTGTTAGAGAACACTAGGAACAAAATCAAATACAACATATTGTTATATATACGATTATAAATACCAAAGGAAAAGATGTACTTTTTGTTTATTTAATGACAATAGTGAGATTGTTTTTTTTTTTTACATTTAGATTAAAAAAAAAAAACACTTGATTTAGGAATGGTCAGAATTGAAAGAAATACTTCAACAAGGCGAGAGAACCTTGATCATAATTACGGTAATCAATATGTTAATGATTTTGGAACAGTAAATAGAAAAACACTAAACAAACAGGACTCTGTGTGTTGAAGTCTGATATTGCTGTGATTCATCCATCCAACCTCCTCATTATGAAGACTTTTTATGACAATGGCCATAAAATGTCAAGTGAATTACAAGTGGCCTTTTGAAAAGTTGCAAAAAAGATAATACAAATTACATGTGTTTCCATAAACTGGTTTGGAGTGAATACACAAGGCTGTGCAATGTCATGAGAGACGGGTGGTTTAACTCATCACACGTGGTTGTAATAGACAAACCAGAGGAAGAACAGCACACTGTGGCTGTGTTTTATCTAATAATTTGGTCTCCTAATCAGTTTACACTACCCGTTGTACAACCACAGGATTATGAGCTTTATCACAATCTCTGGTAAGCAGACGATCAGTCACAGCAGGTAAATGTTTCATCACATTTAAGTCATATGATTCTGTTTAAAGCTGAAATAATATGCTTTAGTGTTCTTATTTTACATGAGTATATGAATCGAATCCTTATAATCGCATTTCCCTTTGTTGCTCCTACTGTGATCTGTGACGCATTTTTGAATCATGACCATCATGGCTGTGTGCTGATGATATGCATTACAGCATGTGGGCCCAAGTTAGAATAATCTACCTACACAGATGCCTTGTCCACATAAGGATGAAAACAATGTATTTCTTTTTCATTTGAATAAAGTTTTTGCTTAAATTTCAGCATTGTGTCATAGAAAATTGAGAACACTTATATGTAGTATATGCAGTATGACAGTCCTATAGGTGGTGCTGTAATGCTGCCACAGAAACACGCCAATAAATGGAAAATATGCAAATAAAACGTATGGTAAAATTGCAGAAAAAAAATTATTAGACCGCCCTTGTTTTCTTTAATTTCTTGTTCATTTTAATGCCTGGTACAATGAAAGGTAAATTTGTTTGGATAAATACAATGATAAAAACAAAAATAGGTCATAAGAGTTTAATTTTAGAGCGGATATCTATCCAATTTCAATGGTTGTCTTGAGAAGAACCAAAATCACTTCAGTGATTACGGCATTCTATTGACAAAAACACTGCTTTTAAGCATTACATGTTTTCTTTTCTGTCTTTTAGTCCCACGATACACACAGGAGTAGGTAATCATTATCATAATCATTGTTTATTATCATAATTATTGTTTTTGATGACTTGATGGTGTTTTTTTTTCCCTTTTTCCCCCCGAAAATAAAATAAAAATCTGACATTGTTGCTGTTGTTGGCAGGGCTAGCTCATGTGGGTGAAGGGAGATGTGCTTCTATGGCAACATTATTACAGAAAAAAAAAATAGCTTGTAAATGTCAAAATGCAAAGTGCAAGATAAAGACAAAACAAGACAAAAAATGTGTTCCATGGGGATGAGATGCCCACACTTAAACTCATTCTGTGTGGACAGCCCCTAAAAATTACCATTGGATTTTATAGATATCATCTTGTCATGACTTAGCTCAGTGGGTCACAACAAATAGGGACGCAACACCTTGTAGATGTTCAAATAAATTCTTTATTGAAGCAAATTAATCCATAAAGACCCAGACATCCACCGTCGACCAAAATTGCCTATTGATCTAAGATGTTTAATACCTGTTAATCCGCTAATCCTATCAAATAATTGGCGTTAAATGCAGTTTGTTGTCTTTTCGTGGTTATCAGATATGACCCATTTGGACGTTCAGAGGCTTTGTAGTTGGGAATGGAAACACCATCATCTTCTATAACATTGATTCACCAGTAAAACCCATGGAGTTGGATCCATGATCATGATCATGGATCCATGTTTAGTTATTGATATTGTTGCTACAAAACTCACTTTTTCATCAGTATTCTCTGTTTCTGATATAACACTCACTTTAATCTGAAATTTTAGGAAAATCTAAATGATCGGTGAATTAAATATAGAAAAATAGATGAGTTAGACTGAAAACCCACAAAACCACAAAATAAAGAAGATCATTTTGCAATAAATGGTGATAAATTACTTTAAAATGGTTAAATAGAGAAAAATTTTCATTTAGACCCAGTGGTACCACAAAGGCACCACCGGGTCTTCATTGGTTAAACCTAATTAAGCCAAATTACACCACATTAAATTATGAAATTAAATATTCACATTACGAAGTGTGAGAAATCTGTGTAGTCAGTGGTGCAAGGTGTGTATGAGTGAAGAGTGTGTTTTATGAAAATGTTGGATGTTGTAAAACAGAGAACCAGAAAATGGTTGAACCAAACCCAGCATGTCAAGACATATCAATGTCCACTGGCTTTTATTACAAGTGTGTGCCTTTTATTTGTGTTCTCTTTTGGTTGTGTTTTAGGTGCTATTTATCCTATTACTGGGTATCAGTTTTTATCAGTTTTAGTATATCTTATATTTATTCTTATGTTACTAGTTTTAGCATATCTTGCATTTGCATCTGCAGATTTGCATAATACTTTAATGTGCTGTACAAATAAACTTGACCTTAACTTTGACTTTGAAGACACCTGCAGGCATGTAGCACTGCATTATGTAATTACACTGCAATATGTAATAAAGTAACAATTTTTCACCTCATTATATGAAAAATGATAATATGCAATATTTTATAAGAAAATTGAATGCATTTTGCAATAAACTTTGCTGCACTTCGTAATGACTTATTACATATTACAACAGTTATTATAAAATGTGGGTGAAGCATGTTTTTGAAAGGAAACGCTACAATTTGGTGCATTATGTAATGAATCATCAAAATTGATGCCTTGATTGGAAAAACCTTCATGCCAGCAGAACAACATTAAGCATTCCAGCTTAATTAGAAGTTACTAAAAAATAATAGGATGTTTCATTGGTCAAACCTAAACCAAATATAATTGTAATCCTTATAATGGAGAATGCATTTGCAAATTACGGACAAAAGCTGCACTACTGTATTACTGAAACAAATCTTACCGGTGCACTGAAATTTAGAAGACACAGTATGTATTAACTTATTGCAAAATACAGCAAAGTGTATTAAAAAATGTATTCCTAAATGTATTACAAAATGCAGTGTTATTATATAACGAGGTGAAAAATTATGACATTCTTAGATATGTCACTATTATTACATAATGCAGTGCTACAGGCAGGAAGAAGAAACACACCCAGAGGACATGACTCACAAGTGTGAGTATACATCTCTGGTAACTTACTCTAATGCAGGGGTCCCAAACATGTGGCCCGGGGCCCAAAAGTGGAACACCAAAGGGCCCGCAGAATGAATCAGGGAAGTACAAAAAAATGACACTGAAGATATTAACAATCAAGGGTGTCAAAGTCATTTTAGTTCAGGTTACACCCACAGTCCAATATGATCAAAAGTAAAATGACACCATAATAATCTATAAACGATGACAATTCCATTTTTCTCGGTTCAACTGGACTGGTTTTGGACTTTTGAAGAATACTGACTGGGGCAAATGAGAAACTGAATGAGAAATTGTTCTCATTTTAGTTCCAAACTCATAATAGTATGCTTGTTACCATGTGTTTGTGCAATATTGTGCATACTCCACATGTATAAATGATTAGTTGAGGTATAATATTGTTAAACTGCACCTATTTTCCTCACAAATTTCTTTTTTTAGGTCGTTATTCAAATGCTTTTTGTTAAAGGATAGTTTGTAAATGTAAATATTTTCATTATTGAAAAATATTTATTGCACTAAAACAAAGAGACAAGTTATTTATTTCTAGGTAATGATGATATTACTTTACTGGTCCGGCCCACTTGAGATTCAATTGGGCTGAGTGCAGCCACTGGAAGAAATTAACTTGACACCCCTGCTCTAACGACTTGCACTGAATGGAGTCAACCAGGGTATGTACTGTAAATGCTGGTACCAGCCTGAAGCAGACTTAAAGGATCATCAGTCACATTTGGACTTAATCTTCATGTAGGAAAAAGGACTGTGGTTATATTGACTGTGATTTCAGTTCACTCACCTTTTCTTTTGCAACTCAGTTTTTGTAGGGAAGTCAACACACTTCAAATATGATATGGTGAAAAATATTCCTCCTTTGAACTTTGAAACACAGCTACCTATCAGGAGAAAAAAAATATGTCTGGGGAGGAGGTTTAGATTTTACTGTTTAATTTGGGTACAACTTAATTTAGTTGTAAACTGGCCTCATCATTACTCCATACTTTGGAGCAGATAGGATCCTCCTTAAGTCTTGTAAAGGTTCATACTGTCTTCCAAAAATAACTGAATGGTTAAATTCAACAGACAGGTGCAGTGTTTGTTTACCCGCTTGACTAGTTTCAGCTACTTCCTGTAGCCTTCATCAGAAGCGTTGCTTGATGTTGTTGTGAGCTGTCAAAAATTAAAATAAAAAAGTTTGCCTTCGAAAAGGATTCACCTCCCCATTGACTTTACGTTTTAATTAATTACACCTTTTAAACACAGGGGATGCTTGTGTTGAAAAAGTTTAGATCCAATAAAAAAAAAGTCGAAAGATTCCGTTTCCTCAGCTTCTCAGAACCAAACTCCGAGAACAGACTACACTTGGAGGCTACAGCTAGCAGGAATATCACCATCATCGTCATTATTATAGCCAGAAACATCGACAACAAGAATGGTTCACCGATGCTGAGCACGTACTTCACCCTCCACCTTTGTATAGGAGACTGAGAGATTTTTACAAGAGTGAAGTCATACTGTTTTAGGAGGCGTGTCCAGACAGGGAGAGCATTTGGAACGTGCTAAAAAGAACACCAAACAGAATCTGAAAAGGAAACAATACACAGACAAACGAGCTGCAAAACAACAAGCACTACAGGAAAACCTCAAATCAGCCATATCTAACCACACAGAGAACCACAGTATGGACTGGAAAAAGACCAGAGTCATCCGTGCTGAAAGCAACAGATACCACCGCTGGATCCAAGAGGCCATCGAAATACGTAAACGTGAACCAAGGACAATGAACAGTGACCACGGCGCTAACACCTTATCACACACCTAGGATGCAGTCCTGGAGAAGCAGTCAGAGGGTAGGGGGCGTAACCACCCCCTGTTGTCTGGCCACGCCTCTTGAAACAGCCTATAAGACAGCTCACAACAACATCACGTGACACTTCTGATGAAGGCTACAGGAAGTAGCTGAAACTAGTAAAGCAAGTAAACAAACACTGCACCTGTCTGTTTAAAAAAATTTAACCATTCAGGATCCTCCATATCCATTCAGGATCCATTTTCCCCACAGTCCTGTGACATGCCAAACCACATCCACAGTCTGTCCCATGATGAAATCCAGCTTTGTTTGAGTCCACAGCTCACACACTGATATTGTGAGTCCATAGCTCTCTTCTGACTGTGTCCCATCTGCTGTAGACCTTCCCATTGTCACTAACTGCTCCAAAAGTGCTTCTTTTTTTTCATCTGACAGCAGCAGGGGGTCCGTTTGTGCTGCCGTTCCTCCAACTTTGCAACATCAGGGCAAATCCAAGGCCAGTTAGAAGGTCTCCCATTGTCAGTGTCCCATTGTATGTGTAAAAGTCATTACATCCTCTGATAGAACAGACATCATGCATGCTACCCTCCCCTTGTCAGCAAGTGTCGATGATAGCCAGCTGTGAAAGTTCCATCAGGGCAGGCAGATTCTCCAGATTTCTGTTTTAAGTGAAAATCTTTCCAATCACACTGAGGGAGCTGATCAATTATATACTTGATGTTTTGTGAGCTCAGCAGGCCAGGGATCCAAAAAAAGTCAAAAGTAGACAAGACACAGCAGAAGCAGAGGAGGGATAAGAGATAAAGTAGGGACAGCTCAGAAAACACATCCGCTCTCCTTGAAGGACAGGAAGTTAAAAAAACAAAAAAAAGTTCAGATAGTTCCTACATCATATGTTCACATTCATTTCGGCTGCAGCATTTCCAGCGCTAAGTTAATTAGATATCATCATCAATCAAATTATCAAGTGTATTTCCTGTATTGTATTTTATTTGGTATGTGTTAGCAATTGTAGTCAAATCTTAAACTGTTTGGTTTATATTGATTTTCAGCTGTAGCCCCAAAGTTAGCAGGCTTGACATGACCAGCTGTTGAGATCTAACCACTTTAACCACAAATTATGGATTGTTTAAGATAAGGAAAATGTTACAATTGGTGGAATTTGGAATTGTTTGCAGATTATCACGTTTTAATTTGATGCTTTGTAGTTCTGCTCTTTCCTTTTGTGTGTCAGGAGGTGTGGGGAGGACAGCAGGTGGTACCTCAAAGAAGACAATAGTGAAGGCAATAAAATTCAGAGATAAAGATCACCGACCGCTGCGGACTGAGGGACCATCCATCTTCCCTTTGATTTACTAACCCAACTGTTAATAATTGTTTATGTTGTGCTTCCCTTGAAGATTAACCCACCCATTGTAACTAGAACCTCCCATTTTCCTAATAAAACGGAGAGCAGGCAGGAAGACTGGTCAGAGTGGTTTGGACAGAGTGAAACTGAGGTCTGTCGCTACATTCTCCTTGCACAAGAAAAGCCATACTGACTCTGTGTGTAATTTCTGTCTCTGTGTCACCATTTCTTTGTATCTAGATATTTTCAACTTGACAGTAAAGTTAGTACAAATTAGGTTATCAGTGACTTTTATTTTAGTTGTTTTGCTGAAGCTATTGGTGTTTGGTTAAGTTTGTCAACTGAGGTCATGTGCTAATTAAGCCAGCAGCTGTAGAGCTGAGTTCTGACAATAAAAGTTCATTAAAGTTATTATTCA
>JAPTYR010000026.1:14266485-14280138 GCA_029814505.1 Siphamia roseigaster | reverse complement strand
ACTCCATTCATTCTGGTCTCCAGAAATCGTGCGCCCCCCCGCATGGATGACGGTGGAACTGCAACCAAAATCACCTCACTGTGAAACCGGAAATGCACCATGAGTGCCCTATCTGTCTTCTTAGAAAATCTGTAATATTGCTAATGTTGATATTAAAAATGCGAGTTATGAGAAACATGTCGGTAGTTTTTTACCAACTCATGGAGCCGCTTTCTGAAATTCCGGAAGATATTCTCTTCTTATCTCAACACTGCCCTCGCGTTTTCCAGCGGTATTGCTCTGCATCCACTGTTAGCATGTTGGCATCTCCCAGAAGACAGACAGAAACATGGACGTAATGAAGGCAGTGGGGTGACAGCATAGACAGAATACCGTTTACGTATTTAACATGTAGTATTAATGGGCCTGTAGTAGCATTGACCCAATTATTTTAGAATTATACTTTTTTTTCCTCCCAAAGAGTGATTCAAGTCGTCTGGCAAAAGCTAAAGCATTTTTTTTTCAGTAATACAGCATGTATCACAGAAAAACAAACAAAAAAACAAAAACGTCAGGTTTATTTTCCTGGTATTTTCACAAATATTTCAAAAACTTTCACTTGTTTTTATTTCTTGACTTGTATTTGTCCTTCATTACCTTTTTATGTCTATATACTGCACATGTTTCTTATCTGCGGCATATAATTAGATCTTCTGTATTTTAATAGTATTTTATTATTTGCATGTTATTCAATATTTAATCTTTGTTGTTTTTCCGTATTGACAATGTTTTTCAGTATTTTGTCTGATATTTTTATTGTCTTGCACCTAATTCGTTTACTACTGAACAGATTGTCATTGTCCCTGTACCAATGACATTAATTCTATTCTATTCTATTCTATTCTATTCTATTCTATTCTATTCTATTCTATTCTATTCTATATGTATTGTTTATTTGGAGGTAAATCATAAATCCTGTCAGCTGTTTGCTCTGAGCCACCCTGACACCTAGTATAACCCCTTTACCTGTCTTCTCCTGCAGACATAGCTGTGGTGGAGATGACAGACGCTTTTCGCCAGCCCTCCCTCTTCTACCATCTGGGAGTCCGGGAGAGCTTCAGCATGGCCAACAACATCATCCTGTACTGCGACACTAACACTGACTCCCTCCAGTCTCTGCAGGTAACACCAACCGAAAGCAGGACATGTTACCAAACACTGACACCACCACTCACTTCAGTCACATAAGTGGTGATTAAAGGGTATTTTTAGGGAGACGCAGGGAGAAACACATTCATGGAAATTTGATTTACTTACCCAAGCTGAAATGCATCAATAATTTGATAGAGGGAGATGAATTTGTAAAGCATTTTGAGAAAGGAAATGAGCTGTGGCCTCGTTTAGTTCTGCATGAAAGAAAAATGGACAACTCAGGGCTAAAACAGATTTCAAAGTGATAATCAGCTGGATTTCTGTTTAATTATGTACTTTCTGATTTGTTTCATGCTTCTTTGTAACATTTGATTCACACTTTTTGTCTGAAGTTTAGTTGTTGACTCTTCTTCTTCTCTTGTTGAAATTAATAAGATGTGCACTGCTTATGTGAACAACAAACACATTTCACCCAGGAAAGATTATGAGTTTTCACAGCCAGGAGGTTAATATAGAGTATAAATCACCACTAAATGACAGTAACCTGCAGAGGAGAATTATATCCCACTAGAAAACAACAAGCAGAAGTAGAGAGGCACCACTGTATTCCCCTTTCATACAACCTGAATGACACAATGTCTTTTGTCCACACCTTCTCATAAAAGCCATATCCGTGTTTGGTTTATCAACAATATTGTCAAGTAGGAGAGAGGACACAAGAAAACATTAAAACATACTGTCTGCTCTATACATTTTGGATCTGACAATACAAGGGGAAAGGTTTGGTTAGATTTAGGTACAAAATTATGTTGGTTAAGGTTAGAAAGGAACAGAATATAATTGCTTGTAGTTCCGTTACCATGTTGAAATGATAGTTGATGTCAAGGACTATGCCTGGTTTTCTTTGAAAAAATGTCATGTGACGAATGCTTGGAGAAGGATCTGAGTGTAAGTAATAGATTTAAAATCCCTCAGCCCTGAACTAAAACAAGGTCAGCAACAGGGCTGAACAATTTTAAGAAAACAATTGAATTGCAATATAGCAATTTTGATTTCATTCACGATTTTCTTCAAATCAAGTGTCAGTGGTCACCAGCATTTGCAAACATCAGAGGAATTTAAATAATACTATTCAAACAATACATGCCATGATTTAACTGACATGATGTACTGCCAGGCAAAGGAAAGAGAGGAAAAAAAGAACAAAAGAAAAGAAAAAGGTGGAAAAGGAAAACAGAAAAGGAAAAAAAAGAACAAAAAATGGAAAAAAAGAAGAGAAAAGGAGAGGAGGAGAAAAAAAGAGAGAAAAAGGGAGAAGTAACAAAATGGAAAAAAAGAGAAGGTGGATTTTTTTGGTCATATTTATTCGGTTAATTGTCACTATTTATATTTTGTAATTGTTATGTAAGAAGATTTTCTGACATATGTTTTCATTTGACTGAGAAAAAAAACCCAGTATTGGCTCCAAATATCGTTTTGGAAATAGTGGCGGCCTGTATCGGTGTTTGACTAAGGCTGATGAAACAACTACTTCAGTTTAATTGTTTTCAATAAATTGCTTAATTTTTTTTTTCCCTTTGCTTGTTTTTACATTTTGAAACTCTACTTAGAACCTTCTTTACAGTGCAAAATAGAAATGCATGTCATTTCTCGACTGGTCTTTAAATGTTGCTGTGGAGTGTGTGGGGGGTTTTCCATCCCAGCTGATGACACCTGGTACTGTCCCCTAGGTTCACTACGCAGCCTGTGGAGCGTTGAAGAACATCTCCTATGGCAAAGATCCAGACAACAAGATCGCTATCAAGAACTGTGATGGCGTCCCCGCCCTGATCCGGCTCCTGAGGAAGACCCGGGACCAGGAACTGACCGACACTATCACAGGCAAGTGTGGTGGACGTGGGTCAAACATACGGCCCAGGGCCCAAAACCAGCCCACCAAAGGGTCCAAAGCGGCCCATCTAAAGATTCAAAGCAGCCCACCTAGGGGTCCAAACATATGGCCCAAGGCCCAAAACTGGCCTACTGAAGGGTCCAAATCGGTCAACCTAAGGGTCCAAACCAGCCCACCGAAGGGTCCAAACCGGTCCAGGGCTAAAACCAGCCCCCCGGAAAGTGAAAACCAGCCTACCTAAGGGACTCAAACCGGTCCAACTAAGGGTCCAAACCAGCTCAGGGCCAAAACCAGCCCACTGAAAGGTCAAAACCAGCCTACCTAAGGGTCCAAACTGGTCCAGGGCCAAAATCAGCCCACTGTAGGGTCCAAACTGACCCAGGGCCAAAACCAGCCCACCTAAGGGTTCCAAACCAGCCCAGGGCCCAAAATTGGTCCACCTAAGGGTCCTAAACCGGCCCACTGTAGGGTCCAAACTGACCCAGGGCCAAAACCAGTCCACCTAAGGGTCCCAAATTAGGCCACCTCAGGGTCCAAACTGGTCCGCGGCATGAATTTATGAAATGCAAAAAAAAAAAACACTGGAGGATGTGAAGATGGTTTTAGTTCCAGTTCCACATTCAGACCAGTATGATTGTTAGTCGTCAAACCAGGGAAATACTGTAAGAAAAATCTATAAAGAATGAAAACCACACATTTGTCTGTGTTCATGTAAAAAAATGTAATTATATGACTGTGTTTGAATTGAAAAAAAATATCTTGCAATGTATAAATGCAAGTTTAACATTTTATTAAAGTTTCTCAAGATTTTTATTTTTTATTCTTTTTTGTTTTTGTGCCTATTTTGTTGCTATTGCTTAATTTGGTCAAATTTGTCAGCTTTTTGTTCTTTATTTATTTTTGTATACGTGTCCTTTGTACAGCTTTCTTTTGTTCTTTTTCTTCATTTTCCTTTTTTTCCTGTTAATTGTGTCCATGTTTTTCTAAATTTCTCAAAAATATTGTAAGTTGTAATAGAAATGTGTGAATGAAGAACTGACACAATACTATTCTAACTGCACTTATTTTTCTTAAATGTCAGGTTGTTTGTAGGTGTAAACATTTTCATTATGTAATTTTGCTTTTTTTTTTTGCTCTAAACCACAGAGAAAAGTTTGGAGTCGACATTATTAATGTATGATCATATTATTATTTCACTGGTCCAGGCCACTTCAGATCATCACAGGTCAGAGGTCAAATAAACAGTTTAATGAGTGGACTGTTGAGTCACAGAAAAACTTTCATGTATCTTGGGCTGCAGAATCCCAGCATCCCCAGCACTCTGCTCACTGGGCGACTTAACTCGCATCACAATTCTAACTAAACATAAAACGCCATTATTGATTTCTTTTACCGTCGCCAAAAAAATATCCAAACACTCCTTCCATATCACCCACTGGGTCAATTTAGTCTCAGAACACAACAATAGAAAAAATAATAGCCTGCAAAACAAACAGTATATCAGCCTTTGAGGAAACATGGAACCCTTTCAAAAACCACCTTAAGTCCATCCAGAATTCAAACAAAAACAGTAACCAAAGCCAGAGCCATGTATAGGACCACATATCAGACCACACCCAACCCAGAACAAACTTTTTTTTTTTAATCAATATCATGTGTCTCTTCTATCTACACTCCTCCCCCACCTCCTTTTTTCCTCTTTAACCAAAGTTTTTACCTTTTTTTTTTTTTTTGCTTTGTTGTTTTCTATCGAATCTAAAATATATATATACTGATAAAGAATTTTTGGGGCGGATATTAGGCCCGCTGCACAGATTTTCACTTCACATCTAGTCTGGAAAGGCATAGTATTAAGGACATGTCCAAAAGCACTGACATCGGGGACCAATCAAAAGCAAGTATTTCAAACGACTTGGTAGAGGCGTGTTCTGGGCAGTGACGCTGTAGTACTGCGACCGAAACCTCTTCATTATCAACATGGCAAACATGGAGCAGTGGTTAGCTTTCAACACAGCTGTAGATGCTGTTTTACGAGAACTTAACAGGAAGTTATTGAAAATGGAACAAAGCGCAGTCCTGGGTAGCATTTAGAGACAGAAAGGACATTTTTGCCTTGCTTCTGACCAGCTTTGGTAAGAGTTTGGACTAGGGGTGGGCGTATTGATTTAAATATCTATAGTATTGATACCAATGTGAGTATTGGTATCAGATTGATACTGGCGTGATAAGATGGATACAGCAGCTTCTCTTCCATTGTTCAGTAATTTACTAGAATTTCCTCAGCGCGCCACTTTCCTTTGCAAACAGTGCACCGCTCTCTCCCTGCTGCTGCTCAGTGCTCACTCAGGCAGACTTAGCCCCCTCCTTCTGTCTGAGTCAGAGCAGCTGAACGCAATGGCAGCAGCACCAGAGAGAAAGAGCGATGTGTGGACTTCTTTTACTCCAGAGGAAAAAGACATTGCCAAATGTAACGTGTAATAAAATGGTGCGATGGAAGGTATTTTTTTATCATGATATTTTTACATAGTTATATTCATATTTTTGTTATTTGGTTTTTTTATTTTGCACTAGTGATTTTTTTTTTTCTGAAACAATTGTGGTAGCAGAAGAATTGTATTATTTTTATACTGTTATATATTTTTTTCTATTGTTGTAGTTCATTAATAAAAAAAAACAAAACATTTTATAGCCTAAAATCTTTGTGTTGTGTTTTATCAAAATTATAATCAACTAACTCAAGGCAAAAATCACAAAATTATTCAATGCGCATGACGTGTCAAGTTAAAAGTATCAGTATTGGTATTACTTGGTATCGGATCGATACCAAAATTCCCAATACCACCCCTAGTTTGGACTAAGCGAATCATGCATCAGAGGAAAGACTGGTGTGATTGGTTGATGCTTCGTCCATTAGCAAACAGGCATTTGAAAGAGGCGCTCTGGGAAACAGCCTGAAAGCTTCTGCTGGCCAGACCAAAGCTCAGAGGGCTTTGAAGTCGTGATAGCCAGGCTAGGTACAGGGGTCCTTGTTGGAGTACGGGGCCTTGGTGCTTTGGACTGGGGGACTAGCTCCATCCTTGTCTGAACGTCGGGGTATTGGTCTGTGATTTTAGGTGCAGGTGTGTGGAGGTGAAGGCCTGATTGTCAGAGCAGAAGTCAAAGCAGAACTGACAGGCTTTACTCTGACTCTAACTCTAGGCAGTGCACACAGGAGCAGCGAACGACAGAAACTCAGCAGCAAAAAAAAAGCAAATAAATTAAATAGATATTGGCCAATAACAATTAATCAGAGAGACCCTATAATCGACCCGATTAATTGGCCAGGCACTAAGTTCCTCGAATTGCTCTGTGGGAAAGCACCTCATCTCAGTCTCCTGACTTCAATATCATTGGGCCACTTTGGGGAGGTGTCAAACATGCAGTTCATGCAAGAAAAAAACCAAATCTTAAAGGAACTGAAGGTGTTTTGCCCAAGAAGATTGGGCAGCTTTACCATCTGAGAAAATAAAGTGTCTCATCCACATCTACCACAAAACACTTCCATCTGTCATTGATGTTAAAGGAACCAATACAGAGGATTAAGAACGAGGGTATTTAAACTTATGATCAGGGTCAGTTGGATAGTTTCTGAGGTCAGTATGATTTAAAAAGAAGAAACACATTTCTTCAGTAATAAATGGCTTTACCAAACCACTAGCCATGAGTGAAAGAAAAGTTATTCACATTCTCTGAAAAATGGCCAATCACAAATTCTGCTAGGGTATGTAAACCTATGAGTACAAATGCATATATGTTGATTTTGTAAGGAGGTGTCTCTTTTTGTTGTGTGATCATGAGGATATGGACTTTATTTTTGCAGAGCCTGTTCAGCCTGTTCTGCTAGAAGTGGTAGGAACCCAATTTCTTGCCATTTCTACTTACTACCAGCACAAAAGCTTCCAGGATGCGATATCCATTTTCAAGCTGCTTATCCAGGTCAGAGTGGTATCTTACTAGTAGAAAGAGGTCTGAGGCAAGATGAAAAATACATTTTCTTCCAGACCTGGGTTAATAATAAAGTAGAACTACAATATTTCATCAATTAATCCACAAGTTATTGCTTTACCTTACAGTGTGTGTGTGTGTGTGTGTGTGTGTGCGTGCGTGCCTGCGTGCGTGCGTGCGTGCGTGTGTGTATTCTACTAATTAATAATCAGTATTTAATAATTATGCAATAAAAAAAAGTCAGATTCAAACTTGAATTACAATTTTCTTGTAATGCAATGATTTTTTTGGGGTTCTGGACAAAAAAGATATCTGATGATGGTATGTCAGGTTTCATCAGCTTTCCTCTGCCTTAGAAATTATCATTATTTGCAGCATTACCCTACAGCTTATCCTTAGTGGTCTTCATGAGTATACTTCCTGGAGGAGACGCCTGAAGCCAGTCTTACCTAACACTTAAATAATATTCAGATTGCTCCAGAGAAGCAGAGAATGAAAAGCAAAACCTCCAAATTGCCTGTAGGCCTGGTTATACAGTAATATTTAATGGAATTAGACTTTGTGGCATATATCCAATTTTGTAGCACAAAATTAATAGGGAAAAAAACAAATGAAAAATCATTAAAAAGAGGAAATTGCTACTTTGTAAGTAATCTTGATATAGTGAGAGGTAGAGTTTCACTTTTTCATTCGCATTCCCTGGCTCTGTGATCCCACTTGATGGTCCTTTTTTAATGTAACAGCTAATTTCTAGCACTGACATAGATAAATGATGAAAATGCATGCGGTTTTAAATCATTTTGTAACCACATTAATAGCCGAGAGTAACTTTAACAGACAGTCACGCAGAGGATCAGAGAAAAATCTCATTTATGGCAGTTCCATTTTCTTGATTGACGCAAGCCCATTCAAAGATCTCTGTGTGCTTCTGCTGCGTGGAATTTTTGGGAGATGTTCTTGACAACACAATGAGCCTCCAAGAGCTTTAGGCGTGCTGAACTTAAAACCTATAGAAGCTCAACAGATTTCAGTACAGAGACTGCTTCACTGTTATCCTGCTCTGTACAACCTTCCTCTACAGTTGAGTGAAAAGAGCATTTGTTTAATGATGAATTCTAATTTAAAGTAAGCAGTACTATTATTACAATTTACAGGGAAAATTCCTGCATTTAAGTACATCTCATCAATATTTAAGTGTCTGCTATAATATATTAAAGCTTGCATGTCTTGCAGCACAATACAGTTCAAAACATGTAAGCAAAGAAAATAGTACAATTATTTCTGCCATTTCCCATTAGGGAAGTTTTGATCCTTATTTAACTTAAATTGCAAGGCTGTTAACTATTTATCAGACATAGACACTGCATCAAACCTGATACTCCATATTTAGTCCGAAAGATGGTGATTAGACTCAAAGTTATGGGTGAAATACAACTACATAATTCATGTAAAATGGAAATATTCAACTCACCAATTGGTTCCATGTAAAAGGTTCAAAAGCACCGTTAGGCTGGTCTGCGGGGAGGTGGTCACCTTTGTGGTATTGTACACTAGCATATCTGCCACCTTGGCCTTAATGGGATGGTATGTAATGTATGTGAAGAAACATATATGCATTCACTGCTATTTCATTTTCAATGTGTGAACAGTTCAAAACGTACCTTAAAATGAGAACCTTTCCGGACTTTCGTGGTTTCCTACATATATGATAACAGCCTGGAAGCTGATTTATATGTAAAGGTTGTGAGTTAGATTTTATCCAAGGGGTAATATTTATGCTTTCTCCCAAGTGCCTGATTGCCTCTCCTCAGCTCTTCTACAGCAGTAAAAATGGCAACCATTAAAATGGAAATAAAGTCCACTCACATAAAGAAACAACCAGCAGAAAAGACCCCTATACAAACTTATATAATAATAATGATAATAATAATAATAATAATAATAATAATACTTTAATGATAACCTTCATCAAAGTCTATTCAAATTATGAATGACCGGTAGTTTTTATTGTACAATATATAACCAAATTATCTTGAGATAAGCATGATCCACCTTATGACCAAGGCTGGATAAGTTGACGTGTGTAGCTGTAAAGTAATACAGCCTGCTTTTTTACTGCGGGGGCTCTTATTCAGAGCAACCGCCTCCTGAGAATAACAGGCAAACGGAGCATGAAGGGAAGGCGAGGTCTGGACCAGGGGAAGATAGCATGACTGTCTGACAGGATGTGCTTAGTTACACACTCTCTGTTCCTACCAGAGCCCAGACAGCCCACCAAGGCCACACATGGGAGAAGAGAGGAGGGAGGAGGCCACAGGTTGTGTGTGTGCTGGTGTGTGATTGTGCATGTGCCTGACGCAAGAGGAGATATATCGTCCCCTTCTTTTGCCTGGAGAGACTTTGGGATGCATCCAAGATGCCAACAGCAGTGACAGCATCATCAACAAAATGTAGCTGTAGTGCACACACTTCCGCACAAACACACACATACACAGATTGCTGCTGAGCCACTTGAGAAAAACATTCCAAATGTGTTTAGGAAGCTGCTCAGCCCCGGGAGGGAAAAATCACTTTTTTCCTTTCTGTCCCAAACAAATAAACAGCTTCAGACTTTCCATCCTCCCTCCACCAAGTGAAGAGTCCCACTTCGTAAAGCAGCAGACCCTGCATGAACAAGTCTGCCTTAAGAGGAAACTTTGCCCCTTCGTCATGTCTACTGGCCATTAAGGCAATTATAGCTAAATGAAACTAACTGGGACAGGCTTAACAGAGTGTCAGACTGCTCCTGAAGGTCAAAAAAACACTCTGAGTATTAGCCTCTGTCTATAAATCCCTCAAGTAGGATGCCTTGCTTATTGGCATTCTACATCAGCACACCTGTTTATCTGATGAAGCTATTTCCCTATGAAAGACGACTTTTAAAGTCTGGACATTTGCCCAGTTTACCTTTATGGGCCATCTCTCGCTCTCATCTCTCTTTCTCTCGCTCGTCTCTTTTTCATTTCCCAAGTGGGTGATTCAGTACCTCGAAGCAGCAGCCATTTTTCACTTCTGGAACCACCTGAAAATAACAAACTAGCATGGATAAGAACCTAATAAGAATGCCGAAGATGTGAGGACAGGAGTAAAGACACAGAAGAGAAGAAAGAACATGAGGAGGGACCTAATGAAGTAGCGCAAAGACAACTTTTAAAATTATGTATCTTTCAGCAAATAATAGTATTAGTTTGGCTCTAATTCCAATCCATTTTTGGTATTGCAATATTTTGAACCATCAAGTTAATGCAATTTATTAAAGAATCATCCATTTTGCATAAATACAAAGTAATTAGAAGCAGATATTAAAATACATGCAGTACATGCATATGTGCCAGTGAGGGGGTGGTGCTGTTGAATAGGTTAAATGCTTAATGGTGCCAAATAGATCTCAAGGGAATAATGTCAGGAATGCAAACACACATTTTTAAGGTTAAGCTACCTATATTTGTTTTAATGAATGAATGAATGGATGAATGACAGGAGTCTGAATGAGTGCCATGTGTAGGAGGAATTGTTTCAGAGGAAACAGAGACTGAACCAGGGAGGAGAGCAGCATATGCTGATGATGAGGTCTTCCCAAGAAGCTCTTTAATATTTCATGTGTCCTAGATTCTGAGCACCCCCCACACACACACACCCACCCCCAGGACCCAAAAATGACTGAGGAGCCAGGGACAGAAAGATGGAGGCGGAAAAAGAACGAGTGAGCGCTTTAAAAAATGAGAACATGAGGACACAATTGGTGAGAGTTAGACCGAGTACTCTCTGAGGATCAAAGTAATACTCCGCCAGGTCATTTGTTTTTTTAACACCTACGGAAATGTTCTGTATGTGCCACTAAGCAATGTGCTGAAACTCAAATACTGTGTGAGGATACAGACAATAAAGTTAGGTTTCAATGTAATATTTATTGCTTCGGGTAACAATGATTGCAGGTTTAGTAGCCTTGTACGTTGAATGAGCAACTGGGGAGTCTTAACTAGTTTATACATTGTGGACTTTTTTCTCCATCTAAAGTGTGGAGACGTAGTATCTTATATGCCTATCAGTTCATATCGTATGCAGCCAATGATCCAAAATACAAAATGTCCACAATTTAATGGCAACAACATGGTCACCAGATATACAATATGTCCTACATATTACTGCAGTTTTATTATAAAATGTAACAAGTGAAGGCCTACGTATTTATGCTCCAACCCAGCTTGACTGCGACATCCCGCAGATACGTTGAAGATATCCACAACCCCCCTCGTAGATATTTGCGCGCACCTCCCCAAAAATGTAACTTGACGCAGATGAGTGTCGCAGATACGAAGAGGAGGAGGCCTCTGATTGGTCCATTCAAAGTCTGCCAACCCCCTCCCACATCGGCTCTACACGCACCTCCATCAAAGAGGGTCCACCCACAGTTTTTGCTTCCGCTCCCACAGCTCAGTCTTGTTTTGTCGCCACGAGCGCCATAGTTGAAGATGACCACGAACATGGAACAACACCACGAGCGCCTGATCGAAGAATGTGAGTCGATACCAACACCTCTACGATTCCAGTTCGCCTCATTACAAGGACACCACCTTTCGTGAGTGTCCCTTGCGTTGTGGCGGTGAATTACACTGCGTACCCCTTGTGTTCGTCGGGCTGTAAAATTCAGCATAAATTACAAATGTCTGCGAGGTGTCTGCGATGGAGTAACTGCGAGAGTTTGCCGTGAGAGCATACGGAGGCCTTTAGTTCAATCCATTCCCTTTGCTATCGCTATAATAATTCCGCCTGAGTAGCAAAACCTTTGTCAGGGGCATGTGAGTTTGAGGTCAATTAATATATTTGATAGCATCTCACACACATCCAACAACACTAATAACACTGGTCTGCAAACAAAACAATTCCATAATAAAAGTCAACACAATTAGTCAAACAGCACTTTTGATCTTTGTTTTCCTATCTATCTCATCAAAGAAGAGAAGCTTTAGTAAATCTGATCCCTGAAGCAGACAACTTGCCAAAACATTGTAGACCAGTGCAATTAAATGCAACTTTAATAATAAGCAATGGCATATTAATAGCAAAATGGAGAGTAAAAAGTGTCAATAACCCTTCATCTGAGGAAGAGTTTTGGAGGTGTGATGTTTGCTAGATGTCTGGATGAAGCTTAAACCACACCTATTCAATTGCACTGAGAGGTATAAACTCTAAGCATGACTGGGTAGAATGTTTTGATCTGTGCTAAGCCGTTAACTCCTCAAACAGCTGATCTTGGTTTCAGTGAAGTGCTGCACAAAACACCTGTTTGCCTTGGTAGGGTCTAGCTTAGGTGAAAGTCTTCCTCTGGTGATTATATCCTTTATTGTTCCCAACAAAGGCATTTGAAGATGAGCCAAGACAACATCTGTAGTCACTGTGAATGTAGAAACCATCCTATTTCCTCCCTGCTGAGTTAGCTCACCTAAAACCCACCAAAGCGTCAAGCTGAAAGTGAAGCACACACCTGGAACTATCACACATATCAGAGGCCCCCTGTGGTGCTCTGTCACTTCACATCATAATCTCATTGGATGATGATCTGATCAATAAAAATTGTCATCAGCATACAGCGGCAGACTGGCGTAAAGATCTGTGATGCATTTAGATGACATTCCCAATACAGGAAATTCCTCCTCAGTCCCACCAGCAAAAAATGTAGCAGTTTGTTGTGTGTTATGTCCTGAAAAGTGAACAAGAAAATTAATTCAGATACATTTCAGGCACATTTAAATTAGTTTGAGAAACAAATTTGGTTATACAAAAACAAATTTAATTTAGATTTTTTTTCCCAGGGTTACCAGAGAAGGCCCTGACAGCACACTTATAATTAAAATAAATTGTCACTGAAGGATCCATTGCTTTTTGCCTTTCCTCAGTAAAAGAAAGTGGTGGTCGGGCTTAGTTAGGTTGCAAGCAAAAATCCTGGGGAGAAGAGTTTGCATTCCAACTTCAAAAGTGTTTTAGGTTTAGGCAATAAAATAATTTGGTTTGAGATAGAAAAAGTATTTAGAAGTACAATCATTTTTTAACTAAATTTTTTACATACATTTGCTGTAGGCATGGCTGTTATTACAGCCTTACTCTGTTAAATATTAAAATTAAACTGAGTGGTTCAAATCCTATGTCACAACGAGTCTCAAAAGTATGTGAGAGAAATAATCTGTAAATAATGTGCAGTGATTCATTGTAACACGTTAAGGCAAAGGCATAATAATTTGTATCTATTAATTGATCAGTCTACAAAGTTTGGCATTTTAAGCGTTGGATTGAGTAGGTAAAAGACAAAGTGTAGTGAAGGAGTGAGAGGGAGGAAGCATGAGGCCACCTAAAACTATGACTATATTTATGTGCACAAAATATTCCAGCTACTGACTTTATTGTGGGAAAAAACTGAATTCATTATAAGTTGTTTACATGACTAATGAGAATGCAGTAATATTCTTGTTTACATGCAGTTGTGCATACCCTGATTACTAGTATATTTTTCTTAGTGATGCCCAGGGGTGGAAAGTAATGAATTACATTTACTCACATTACTGTAATTGAGTACTTTTTAAGAGTAATTTGTAATTTTCTAAGTAGTTTTT
>JAPTYR010000026.1:14126912-14137852 GCA_029814505.1 Siphamia roseigaster | reverse complement strand
TGTATGATGGGATTCCCCTTGTCTTGCTCAAGGGTTGCCAAAATCCAGAGCTTCAGCTATTATATGTCCATTAGTGTTTCATTCACTGAAAAGGAGCAGGTTGCAGAAGGTGCCGGTACTTCTTCCCCTCAAGTACTGGTGAGATGAATCTTTTCATAACAGTGAAGAACCACTGAGAAGGCCAGCACTGGTGGTGGAAAGAGTTGAGGCATGGTCAAGATTTGTGGCAGTAACATGTCAGTCGTCTCCTTCTCAGCATGTTTTGTCTGATGTATGGCACCAATAAGCAGAGACCTTCAGCAGTAATGAGCAGGGTTTGCTGTTCTGCCGTTGTGTGTGAACACCGGCCCTTTGGCCTCAATAAACACTGAGGTTTATTGGATAACTCCACAGTTTCTCTCATCCGTAATCACAGCTTTCTCAGACACAAGCACTTATAGAGGGATCAGGTGGGGAAAGGTGCGTGTGTGTATGCGTGTGTGCGTGCATGCGAGTGTTGGCCAGTAGACTGTTATGTCTATAATTAATGACCTCACCCCGCTCCTCCTGCTGTCCAAGAAAGAGCCAATGATTGGAGGTGAAAGACAAAGAGTGAGATGCATAGGAGAAAAATGATAAATAGATTTTTTTTTTTAAAGAGAGTGGAAGGCATCAGATAAAGAGACTGAAGGAGAAAGGCATATGGTAAAGGCTGCACTTGATTAATAATTATGAGTTTTGTCAGTGACCAAGTGGCTTTTCCATTCCCCCTGCTGTCTGTTGGAGAGGCTATTACATTGGATTTACCCCCTGTTGTCCCTCTCAATTGTAGCCTCTCTTCTGTCCCTCAATAAGTCAGTTTTTATGTGCTGTATCTGCTGCTCTTTACCACTTCCTCACTGTTTTGGAGCTTCAGCAGCTCTGCTGTTCCCATGATGATAACAGGATGTGAATGTAAATAAGTGGGAAATACCACAGGACAGGACCTTGGCTGGGAGTGACATCTACGAGTGATCAAACTCTACCTGTCAACGCACATCTTTTTTTCATGCTACCGTTGAAGTGAGGACAAAGGGAAGAGAAATGTGGGGGATACTGGTCTATATCACAGCAGACCCCAGTGCAGACTGTGGCCCTCGGGGGGGGGGGGTTCTGTCCATCATTCTTTTAGTTCACTGCCTCTTGGGATTGTTCTTCAATCTTACTCCTTTCTTTCGCCAGACAGACTCAGTGACTTAAATCCAACATAATGAGGACTAAATGTGGCCTATGCAGCACACTATAAAAGGATTCAACCTCAAAGCACCTAGTAACAAACTACACTATCACTGTGATTCTGCATTTTACATTCACATAGGATGAGAAGGATACCCTGAAGTAACGTCAGGAGATAGAGATGATCTCCTCAAATTACGTCTCTCTTTCACTGGACCCCAAGGGCTCCCCTCCTTCCTGTATGGTAACAAAGACAATCTGCCTGTGTCACTTGGCCAGTGTTCAGGTTTAGTTTGTGTGGCAGTGGAGAAGCTGGTGCACCTGTCAGAGGTGTGGGGCCCATCTGTACATTAACAAGCAGCTTAGTGCAATGCCTGGAGCAAGAGGTGGGGTTGGCACAGTCTGGTGTGGCCTACTGCTCTCCTGGGAAATTGCATGCATGTGTTTTGAAGGCCATAGAATGAGTGGGTCATGTTGGCTCATTAGGAGAACAAGGAAATTCAAGGATTGTGTTTTACGTGCACGTAGAACAACACACACAGGTGCATCCTCTTTATTCTTTGCATTTGTTTTTGCTCATACATGGATAGTTAGCAGTCAGCCTGCCTGAGGGATTATGATTATGATTCATTGTCTATAAAGAAGGAGAGTTGTGCAGTAACAAGAGGCATAGAGGTTTATGGGGTAATAAGCACAGCTGTATCCTACATGTAGACAAGTGTGTCTGAGCCAAAGGTCACTGTTTGGGCTTAGTGTGAAGAATACAAGAAGAGTTAATAGATTCAGTAATGGGTTTCACTCATTTTTAGCTTTAGTTCTGGAATGAGTAATCAACAGAAAATCAATTATTGGATTAGTCAACACAGATATAATTCCAAAATTAACTGTTTAATAGGTTTTTAACTGTTTAAAATTGAACATCTAAGTTTTGGACTTATTTGCTCAGAAAAAAAACAAAACTATGTTACACTAAGTCTGGGTTCTATGATTAATTATCATACATACGTTACAGCCATAAATTGTATTCAATGTTGTGAAGCTAAATCAAAGGACTTTTAAATAATCACCATTCATCCGTTACAAATTCTCTCTCACACATTCAATTGTGCCAATCCATGTTTTCCCCTGTCCTCAGCTTCCCGGTGGTTTCCCCTGGGAGTACAATCATGTATAACCCATTTCCCCTCATGATCTGGCCGGTAAATATTAAAAATGTAGCCGGATCATCAAACATTAAATGCTCACTGCTACAAATCTCTTTCCTAATTGTGTGTGGATAGTGGAGACTGGAACTCACATGCATATCTTGATCATAAGTTGATGTGAGTGTGCTGGTTGCATGCTAGAGTAATTCATAAAAGTTGTGCACATTTGCAGGCAGACAGGCACGTCTGCTTACAAGAATGTTAATTGTTAAATCTGTGTTAGGGAAACAATATTTTCTTATCCACTTAACTGCCAACGTATCAGTGGGTACGTGTGTGTGTGCCTCTGTGTCTATTTCTCTGCATGGTGTGGGCTGGGAAGCCTCCTTTGCACTTGCTAAAGTGGGCTAAGTTTACTGGGGCAGAAAATGCTGAAGCGTGACTCAATCCAGCGCCTTCATACAACCAGCCTCCGAAATATGCCTCTGTCGCATTCTGTCTGCTCAGTGCCTCTCAGATGCACATTCACTCAGTGATAAGAGGCTTGTATGTAGGACAGGGGAGACAGAAGGAAAGGATCTGGCCAAGTTCTAAAAGGTGGAATGTGTATGTTTGCTTGCAAACACATCTATATGTCTGTATATCAGAGATTCTATTCGTTTTCAGCTCAAAGACATAATACAATGATCATTTATTCTGAGCATGAACATGAGTGACTGTACAATCCAAGGTGACTTTCACTGCAGCAAGAATGGCACAAAATATGAGAATGTACCTATTTTTTTTTTCTCTAGGCCATTTTAGAAAATCACTCATAAGTTACATAAATAACCTTGCATACACACATAGACATGCACACATTTGTACCAAGAGACACACACCAACAACAGAGAGCCCTTCACTGTAATGTGGAATGACAGATTGGGGATGCAGAGTGACACTGCAAAATTCAGATTACTAACAGTGCTGCAGAGAATGACTTAGCAGAATCCTTTTCATCTGCACACGCCGTCCTTCATCGCTCAAGGCTGATAAAAAAGACATGAATGGAGAAGAAAAAACTAAAGGATAAAAATATTAACAGACAGAAACAGGCCTCCCAGACATGGAGATATGTTAGCTAATCACCAAGTAAGTCAGGTAGAGCTGTAGGCACAGAAATTGTTAATTTATTGTATTATTATACATTAAGCACACAAGTCAAAATGGGTTTATTTGGTTACACTCTCATGCAGGTATGGACTTTTAACACCCAACAGCTGTGTACATACGAGAGTGTGGTACTAAACCCTTTACACCGTTAGCTACAAGCAGGTGCTTAAGAGGCTTTATCAACATGTCTAGAATAGACACTACTCTCAAAAGACTATGTGCTACTTGGATGGTGTCCCAGAGTTTGATTAGTACATACCCCTAATTTCCCCTGCCAGGTGGGCATCACGGTCAATCAACGTCACACGGACACACAATGTGCTCTCCTGGTCCAAATTCACATCCAAGAGCAGTCCTGGCTTCTGAGCATGACTCAGAAGCATGAAGAGGTTGGTTAGGACTTCTGTACCATTGACAGTTTTGTAATGCACAGTCTGAGCTGCTGCAGGACCCACCGCCCTGGCGTTGTGGATGCATACTGGATTATTATGACAGGCAGCTTCCAAGATGAAACAGGAACTGGAGAAAGATGGAAATACACCTCAGACTGCCTCACAATGGAACAGCATAAGGTAATGTAAGATGGACTGGAGCTTTGTTTGACAGCAACATGGTGTTTGTCAGTTTTAGCCTAAATAATGTTTCAGTATCTCACTGAGTGACATGTTTGTTTCATTTTATTACATATTTATGTCTTCACTTCATTCTCTCACAGTCTTTAATAATGAAAAACAATAAGAAACTCAATTCACACAGGATTCTCATGAAATACACGTTTACATTTGAAAGTATAAACATTGGCTATATACTCTGACTTAAATATGATTTTGCATCATTATGTGTACAGTTGGAGATTTCCTTACATGTTGTATGCAAATATGTGAAATGATATTCAGCACTTTGTGAGCTAGCAGTTGTAAACATGAGACATTAACTACTTTCACTTACCATTACACATGCTCACAGTGGATTATACAAAAAGAACCAGGGTTTAACCCTTATGTGCCAAGACGAAATCACACAGAGACATACTGTCCTGTGTTGCCTCTCTGTTGGGGGCTAAGCTCCTCTCTAATGACAAATGCTGGTCTAAATAGGATACCTGCTGCTCTCTTCGCTTCTCATGACATTCAGACTCCATGTGCCACCTGCTTCATAAGTCTTACTGGCCATATACTGTCCATCTTCACCACACTGGAGGGTATTCATAATGCATGAGTGGCATGTAGATGAGAATTAGAGAGATATTTCTGTGTTATTAATGGTGGGGTGTTACATATTCACAGCAGTAAGCAGCTTCAGGAAGACAGGAAGGCCTCCTGAGGGCAACAAACGACTGATGGATCTCTGCACTGTCTTTAACACCCATTGATGTGTACTATGGTTTCTGTATGTATGTGTATGCACTGAAACCTCATGCTTGAGTGCTCTTGACCACACCAGTGGGTGATGGACTTGATGAGTAGCTGATCGTGTCAACCTCAAACCCAAGAGAGGTCACAGGTCAAAGGTCATTGGCATTTTGGGTCTGAATAGCTTATGAGGACAACAGAAGGAAGACACAAGACTGACAGAAGATTGAGGGAGATGTCTGTAAGAAGCAGTAGGACTGAGGCAGAGAAATGAAACCAGACTGGTTTTACAAAAGACAGAAGCAGTGAAAGTGGGTAAAATGTCAAGACAGCACCCATGCATTCAGTTTGGTTTTGGTGAGAAATCAAAACAGCTAAATAAACTTTGAGCATTTATTTTTTTTAAAAAAAGGTATATATAAGGTATATACATAATCAACAAAAGGGGAACTATTAAAGGGGAACTTTGGTTTTTTTGAACCCGGGGTCTGTTATCATATGTCCTTTCATACATGTGAGTGACGGAGAAAGGAATTTTCGAGATAGCACCAGTATTTAGCTGGGCAGGCACCCTGGCAGCTCAGCTAATGAAAACTATGGGGCAACTACTCTCCCCGCGTCAAAGTTCACCCTAACATGTTTTTTTCCCACACTGACGGGCTTGGATAGTCTCAACGAGTGTCCAACAACATACTATAGAGGAGAAATTAACCAAATTCTCTACATTCCCTGATGATCGCTATTTACGACAATACAGCTAGGCAACACTCTCCTATTGCCACGACCAAGACGCTCTCCTCTGAGCGCCCACTCCACCTCCACATGGCAAGTGAAACGACATTTGGACACAGACCACAACAAATAGCGATCGCAATGTAGAGATTTCCGTTCATTTTTCCTCTATAGTATGTCTTTGGACACTCGTTGAGACTATCCAAGCCCGTCAGTGTGGGGAAAAAAGCATGTTAGGGTGAACTTTGACGTGGGAGGATCAGTTGCCCCATACTTTTTGTTAGCTGAGTTGTCAGGCTGCCTGTCCGGTGAAATACTGGAGCTAGCTCAAAAATTCCTTTCTCCATCGCTCACATGTATGAAAGGACATATGAAAACAGACCCCGGGTTAAAAAAAAAAACCGAAGTTCCCCTTTAAATGTTCACTATGTTTTTCATGCACATAAATTACTGCCTTACTTTATCTCTTTCAGTAGCAACTTGACATTTAAAAGCCTATAAGGAACAAGGTTTCTGTCATTAAACATAGGAATTACATTATTATGAGTTTTGCAAACATGCCTTAAAGTAAGCATCTAGTGGACAATCAATGACTGGAAAAGGCTAGTTAGATTCTTTTTGAAGTGGAGCTGTATAAAACACTTTGCCATTGTGTATCACTAGCATTTGATGGTGGTTTATGCTGCCACTTTGGAGTAGATAGAAGTAATAAAAGAAATTATAGTACTAAGCAGCAATTGTACCTCACAGATGAACATAGGAGTCACCTATTGCTGCCTTGACTGGCTACGGTGAAGGTTTAATGTTTTAATCTGTTAATTATCTCTAAATATATCAGCAAATAAAAACTGTGGCCATCAACTTCACACAATCTGACTTTAGTAAATCTGAACTAACATAACCTTAGATTGGAATTGGGTGTAGCTGTGTGTCTTATTTGAGCCATGTTACTTCTGCATTTGTAAATTCGTCTTGTTATTTCCAACTGCAGCATATTTTTCTCATCAGCTTGGTTACTGTGTGTAATTAATTGGGTTGGGTCAATGTATCATTCCATCATCCATTGCAGTCACTAACAGTCATCATGATATTGAGCCCAACAATGTGATCATTCCTCTCTCCCTCCTTCACCTTTAACACCACCATAATATAGTCATTGTCCGTGCCAGTTTTTTGCCCCACCCTAGTGTCTCATCCACTTACTAACCTCCCCTTTAAGGTTTGTATTTTGTTTGCGCAGCCCAGTTTAAGGCACTTCCCCCTTTACCCCCCATTTCTGTCTGAGTCTGTGTCTTTATGTAGCCGAGTCTTATTACAGACAGTGCAAAGATGGGGGGTTACATTCCAGCACCATTTGCCAGAAAAACAAAAACACCCGTCTCTAAGGAGCATCCCACCAACATCCATCGTTTGCCTCCTTCCCTCCTTTTTGTCTGCTTTCCTTCCTCCCTCACTCAATCATTGTCCCTCTGCCATCTACCCTTGCCCCACCTCCCCCCTCCCTCTGCTCCTCTTCAAAGTCAGCTCTCTACCCCACATGCCCTATCCTCTCCAACCCCTACGGACCCCTCCCTGTTACTGTTACATAAGCTTCCAGTCACAGACCCCGGCCATAGTGCTGTTGTTTCCCCCCTCGTGTGTCTATGGGAGCCTCAGCATTTAGGAGCAGCCCTTAATGAGGCCTCCACAAAGGCCCATTGATGAGAGGCACAGTGTGAGAGAGTATGACCCCAGCCAAGAGCACCCAGAACTGGGCATCAGCTGCCCCAGGCTCTGCCTCCACACAAAGACTTTCACTGTGGACAGAGACCTGAAAGGCCATGGAAAGACAGAGAGAGAGAGTGGAGAGAAATGAGGGAGGCAATATCCTGTTCAAACAACTCTGAAAATGTGAGATAAAACTGTTGAAAAAACCCAAAACAAAACAGATGTATTATTTCTTCACATATTAGCTCTTGTCTATCTGGAGGCGCTTCATCTTATCTTCCTCTCTTCCCATCTTCCTCCTTTATGCATCTCAGTTGTAACAGCAGGACCCACCCTCCGCCCTCCCTCTGCCACACTGTTGTCAGTGTCTTCATTTCTCTCATGCATCATAACTCACATCTAAAGAGGGGGCCACAAGGCTTTGGTTTGTCACATATCCTCATCAGTAGCCACAAGTTCAGTCGAAGAGAGGAAAACAGCTCTAGGAAACTTTAAGCATATTGATCAGTTCAGATTGATAGGTGCTTTTCAGAGCCAAGTTTAGTGGAGGATGGTGATTAGATTTGGAGTGTAGGTTACTCTAGTCTCTTTCTGGTTGAGAAATGGAATTAAATGGGAACAAGGAAAGCTGAACTGTTTGAAGACATGACACAGTACCTGACTGGCGTAGTGTAACGACCTATGAAGTCAAGTTTAACAACTTTTCCTTTGAGAGTGAAGCCTCTAGAGGCAGACTTTATGTCTTTGAAAGTTCTCTTTTTTGGGGGGATTTTTTGATCATCTGGACAATGACTCTTGCAGCACGAATGGAGGACATAGAGGTGACGCTGGAACACATGTTGATGGATGTCTTCGTAAGTTTATTAACTGTTTGTTTTTGCCTACATCAACAAGGTCGTTTTTTTCATTATTGTATGTTTGCCTGTCAGCAGGATTACTCTAAAACTACTGCAGTGATTTTCATTAAACTTGTGGGATGGTAGAATGTGGGCCAAGGACGAACCCCTTATATTTTGAAGCAGTTCCATAAAAACGGTCCTCTACCAACATTACGAGAGGGGATGCTTGAGTGGATTATGTTGCCTTTATGGAGGTATCCCTTCTAGTCTGATCTTATTTTATTTTCTGTTGTCTTATCTGCCATAAAGTGCATGCCCATTCCTCCGTTTCCTCTCTTTGTATAAAATGGGTGACCTATCCACTTGCAGACCAGAGGCGAACATATGCTCATGTCTCTTTCCAGATGCTCTCTCATTAATTGGCACAAAAAAACCCTGCTGATTAAACACGGCACCGGGTGATTTAAGGACTAAAGTGGCTGACCATGAATCTAACCAAGACTGCTTCGCCCGTACGATTCAACACAGGGTTAGCTGAGTTAAGACTTTGGTCTTTAGGAATGTTAACTCAGCATGTAGTAAGCTTTCATTCAACCAACTCCACTGTATTAAATCTATAAAGTGGACATGTTTAGAATTTCTGTGGTCTGCAGTGTTCATATTTATCTGCAAATATCCATGAATCTTATGATTAGGAAGGAAGGAAGTGAGGATTGAGAATGAGGAAATGAAGGCATGAACCATGAGTAATAAAGCAAAGGGAAAATCTGATGGATGTGATAGTCAGGTTTCTATTGTCGATAACGCTTGGTTAGAGGTAGATTACTCAGACCCCTGAGGTTTACAAAGTATCCCAGCTGCGAGATTGAAAAACAGCTCTACTGCACTCCCTCACTTACACAAAATACACAAATATGTACTCAAATGCAGGCGCATGCTGTCTACCTTTGCCGAGACATGAACAATCATTGTAAATAAGACGTAGATTCCCTGGATGCTTTGATCGGCTGGCTGGTGTAATGAGTTTGGTCGTTAAGCTGCTGTTTCCCTTTAACATTGTTTACAGGCACAGGCATCTGTCGACGGGAGTAATCTGTCCTTTCCTGAGGTGTACTGTGCTTCCAGTGAATGTTATCAGCACGCATTCCAGGGCTGTAGGGTGTTGATGTCATTGATATATGCAAAGATTTGATTCCTGAATCCATCAACCTATTCAAGAGATTTGGTCATTTTCATTTATCCAGTAGATGGTTTATGACTCAACCAGTAAAGATTAGTCTGTATGGCCAGAACAGGATTTGGATTATTCATGCACTGAATGTGGAATGAGAAAAAAAAAAAACAACATAACAGGAGTTGGTAAAATGCTTCCTTCCTCTAAATTTTCCCTCAACCTCATAATTAGGCTGCTGATTTATTTATTTATTTATTTATTTATTCATTTCTCTAATTACTAGAAGAAGCGAGGTTATCGGGTCACTTTGCATACACAAATGAGAAACATTCAAATCATCTCTACCCTTTACAGCCTGGTTGCACATATGGTGGGTGGTAAGGATAATGCAACACACAAATGCATGCGCATGAGTGTCAGGATGTGCACACATAACCAACAACAAGGCCTTTTTCAGTGAACCATCAAATAAAAGCACAGAAGAGGGGAGAATTAAGAAGTGTAATGGGGAAGCTAAGCAGTAGTAGGCATGTGTCACACAGCAGGCTGACTACTGAACATTTTGTCATATAGTTAATGCTACTAAAAACATATACATACACATTTATTTTAAATCTATACTGTATGTATGTGTTTGCGTCTCAGAATTTGCATGAGCATTAACATGTATAAATTAACTCAGCTGATTGTAAACACAGGGGTCATTATTGGGATATTATGGGTCATTAGAGTAATGACAGTGCTCCTTCACCCTTGAGTAGACAAAGCCAGAACCCTATCTATGTTATTCATTGTCTTTGGGCAACAACTGAGCGCACAGCTATTGTCATTTGCAGAGCAGCGCATATGAATGATTCAGGAAAGCTAAGAGGATCTGAGGCAATGAACTTTCCATTTATAACCTATTTCACTGTTTTTGTTTTTTTTTTAAAAAGGAGGTCACTGCTTTGTTGCCTTGATTGCTCACAGGAAGCTCAAGTTGAGGAAGTATCATTTCAAGAATATAGATTTTTCAGGTCAAGTTTTCTAGCATGGATTTACAGCAGTCACTTGACACACTTGACGCTATAAGAAAGTCATGCCTAGCAGCTGAAACACTTAAAGAGGTCATATGAACTATATTGATATGCCTGAAATTTAGTTTAAGAAACAATAAACTTGGATTAATCACAAAAGCAAGGACAATTTATAAATTAATTGATGCTTTTCATGTTTTCAGGATACAGAATGTCCATTTTATATGTCTTTCATGTAACAATATGCAATCTATTTATAGTGAAGCGCTTGGCATGTATAAAATTGTGGCATGATCTGTATTTGCAGAGTGCTTTTTTTTTCTGGCTGCTGTAAAATGTCCATCCATGGCGTCGTATCAGCTTCTGCCAAAGATGCTTTGTGTTGTGCTGCTGGTCTGCTGTGCTGTGTGAGTTATGAGGCAGAGGATGGGTAGAGATGGCAGCTCCTCATTCAGAGGATGCCTCACAGTTGCATACAAAGGCTGACAGTCACGTCAGGAAATGAAGCGGCATGATTAAAAATGCATTCAATCCCTATGTAATTTAATTGAATCTCCTCCTCTTGCACCCCCTCCACTTGCTCCCATGTTGCACCCCCCCCCCCCCAATTATCATCCTCATCTTCATCC
>JAPTYR010000026.1:14103085-14117500 GCA_029814505.1 Siphamia roseigaster | reverse complement strand
GATCCAGTTAATGAATTTTGCAAACTTGAAGCCTAGTTTTTCATATCCTGCAGCATTTCCTACAAAACAAGCGGAGGTTAGTGGGTGCACATCACCACTAGCAAATCGTTTTTTCTCCATTAAGAAACATTTGCAGTCAGGGTCTAGATGGGAAGATATTTTAAGGCTGTATTTCTTTAACTGCTTTTTAGCTTCCACATAGTAGAGTGGAAGAGAATGGACTGACTGACTAGAGGAGGTCTTTCCATCTGTAACCTGTCTCTCAGATAATGCAGATGAATCATCTCACGTCTCTGTTAGTATTTGATTGATGTGGGTTTCTATCATACTTAACTATGCAATATCTAAAAGCAGAACATAGCCATCATTGTTCGCAGTCAGCAGCTATGACATGTAAGCAAAACCTGCTTCGTTAACCACAGAACAAGATGAGTTTGATTCCTGAAGTTTCAGAATCAGATTTTTTTTTTTTTACATGTTGTTAGGCTCGAGCCAAGTAATTTTCTATTCCTCCTCATTACCACACCTCAGAAATCTCTTATTGAGTCTCCCTTTCTTCTTCTCCATTTATATTGCAGCATTACAGCAGTTTTAACGTAGAAAGACCCAAACAGCTACCGGCGACCACACCATCTGCTGATCTAAACTGTGTAATACCTGTTGATCCACTAATCCTATCAACACATGTAAATAATTGGTTTGTCATCTTTTCATGGTCATCAGATATGACCCATTTGTAGTGGATGTGGAAACACCATCATCTTCTACAACATTGATCAACCAGTAAAACCCATGGAGTTTGATCAATAACAGTGAATGGAGATGCTTGTTTTTGTTCAGTTAATGACATATTTTACTGACAGAGTCACTTTTCATCATTAACAGATTAAAAGATTGGAAAATGCCTGATTTTGAATGATAAAAATGTAAAATACAGAGGTTAATAATACAATAAATGGTGACAAATTATTTAAGAAAGGTTAAATAGGAAGAAACACTTATTTGGGCACTGACACACAAGTAGCTCTGGGTCTTTATAGGTTATAAAAAGTAAAAGTGCCCAATGACAGATACTCTTCTCCTATTCCTGTGCAGACAAAATAGGAAAGGAGTACTTAGGACTAGCAGTGGTTTAAGGTATAATATGGTGATGATAAATTGAACAGTTGGTGTTGACAGTTTAAGACAGCTTTTTTAGGGGATGTTTTTGTTTAGATTACCCCTTTGAGCAGGCTGAATTAGGATTATCCTCTGCCTTTGTTATCCTGCTATCATGGTAAGCTGCTCAGTCCTTTTCAGTGAAATTAAGAACAAAAATAACAAACAAACCAAAGGAAGTGAAAGTACACTCACAAGCAAGACATAGGACTGTGTTTTGTGTGTTGTATACATGATTGTACACATAGGAGGATTTCAAAATAGAAAAAAAAAAACATCAAAGTTTTACAGAGGTTGAATTGCTCTCCAAGGAAACATGTTGTTGTCAGAGACACTGTGGGAGGAGTGGGGGTAAAGGTGGGAGGGGCAGATCACTGTCAGAGAAGTTAACACAAGCAGCCTGAAGACACGCACACGTGGTTAAAACACATTCACAAGCTCAATAGGAATGCAAACAGACAATAGCTTGGCTGTAATTTACCCCTATAGGCCTGTGAGCCTGGCAAGTGGTGAGGCAGGAATACTAATCGATCCTTGTTACCTTTAAACATCTTGTATGCACCAATCACATTGAAGGTCAGCGCTGGATTCAGGCATTCACTGGAACAGGTTGGCACTCTTCACATGTTTCTCATTAGATTGATCTAATTGTCTCAAAATTAGAGTCAGGATTCATTTGAGCAGCTTTGAAACACAAATGCATGTTTGACATGGAAGTGAAATAAGAAAACAGTCATCCAACAGTGTTTCCCTTTCACTCACCACTGTTACCAAATCACAGTTTAGAGTCTTACGGTTTTGGCCCCCGCAGCGATGCTCCGTCTCACTACGGTATTGATTCCCAGGGATCTCTTCCTGCCCCTGGTGAGCGAGCTGTGGTCAGTCAGACCAATTAAAGAGACAAAGAAAAGGGAAAGAGAGAAAAAGCGAGGTGGGAATAACAGGAGTAGGGCTCCTGAAGGCCCCTCTTCCACCACACCCTGTTTAGTTTGAAAGGGGACCCCATTTTTCTCCCTAAGGCGGCTCAGAGGGAGGAATGTTTTTGAGCAGGGGAGGAGGCGGGAACGCATGAGAGACTCACCCTCCTCTCTACCCCATCTCTTTCATCACTCTCCGCTATGATTTTTTTTTCTCTGTCTTTTATTCCCCATCAACCTGCAGATCTATACACACATTGCACAGCTAAGTTCAAAGTAAATCTGTACAGAACATGAACAATAAAGAGATGATCGCCTATTGACTGTGAGTGAAGGTTGAACCCAGTGAGCTGCTGATAATGTGCTTTTCTCTGTGGAGACAGTTAGCTATGCGGGTAGCTATGGTGAGAGTTGACTGTCCTTTGCCAAAACATCCCCAGTGTGTGTGTGTTTGTGTGTGTGTGTGTGTGCGTGCGTGTGTGCGCATGTGTGTGTGTGTTTGTGTGTGTGTGTGTGTGTGTGTGAACTTATGTGTATGCTACTCTGTGTTCCCATCCTCTGCCACCTTCGTGCAGGACTCAGAATGATTTCGTCATTATCGCTTGCTTTTCTTAGAAATGACTGCCTGCAGCTCTGCTAATCACAGCCAGAGAGAGAGAAGAGAAAGACAAGTGTGGGCTGATGGGAAGAAGTCTATTAAATTCCATCCCTCTCCCCCAAAACAGGATGTGGAGACCCCAAAATGTTCCTTAAATATCCCAGCACAATCTGTGCCCTTTGTAAGACACAGATAAGACAACTCAATGAGGACCGAGGCGCTGTGACTCACTCTTATGAAGGGGTTTATTCATAGTTCGTGTGTCTGAGTGAGTGTATGCATGAATCCTGAGAGGAACAGGCAGAAGAGTTGGGGCAAAATGGAAAGAAAATGTACTGTAATTTATAAAAAAGGGTGGACTTTTCTTGAAAATGTTGGAATTAGCAGGGGTGTGCGTGCGTGCGTGCGTGCGTGCGTGCGTGCGTGTGTGTGTGTGTGGGCGAGTGTGTGAGTGACAAAGAGAGACAGAGTGGGAAAAGGTTAGAAAGACAGAAAGAGTGAGAGAGGTGCTTTTGCAGCCTCTTGTTTTCCCGTGGGTGTACTGCAGTAACATAGTAATCCTCATTAATATTTATCTGCCAGCCAAAGTGGAGAGAATGATTAGCTTGAGAGTGTGCAGATGCGTGTGTGGGTGCGTGTGCACATTTTCTTTAGTGGATACCCCTTGACTCACTCCGCGTGTATCTGTGTGTGTATAGCATATTACAGCATATTACACATGAACTAGGTCAACTTCTATACTTAAGAGACTAGCAAGTCCCCACACTTCAAAGGTTTTGTGTCATCATGGGGTTTTTTCATCACCCGTTTGCAAGCAGCATTTTCATATTAATTATTTGAAACACTATTATGAACTAGAAACCTAAAGCTCATGACATTCACGCACACACACACACACACACACACACACACACATTCACCCACAGTGATATAGCTCCTCACTTTCATCTCTCTCTCAACCCCTATTGCATTATATTATTGATTTTTCTGCTTGCACCTTTAATACAATCACATTAAACCAGACTGATCGGAATTGAATTTCGGACTGGATCTATGCACGTATGCCAATTAGAATCCTCGTTATTGCACGTGTGTGTGAATCCAAAGTGAGCCACCTGCAGAAGCCAGATGTACATTTTACATTGACTTAATCACCATAGGAGTAGAGGAGGTGGTTTTTGAGAGAATACATGCATGTTTTCTGTATGTTATGTGCCATTTGTCTTTTACAGTATTTTTTGGAGAATTGTGTGTGTGTCAGAGAGCCTCAGCTGAGAATGTTCCTGTGAATTTATAGTGTCTGTGACCCATTTCCCTACACTGCTCTCTCTCTCTCTCTCTCTCTCTCTCTCTCTCTCTGACTTGTCTGCACTCTAGTATGGTACGCCTGATTGAAAATCAGAGAGCAGGAGGAAGATTGAGAGATAGAGAGATGTACGGGAGAGATAAAGAGAAAGACGGAAGCAGGGAAAATAAGATAAGATTTTGGAAGGTTGGAAAAAGAAAAGTGACTGCAGGAGACAGAAGATAAAAGTGGTGATGGAGTTAGTGTTTTTTTTTTATTCCCTGGCTGGTTGACCTCAAAACCGACATTGCACTGCAGTTTGAGGCTTATTTATAATTATCAGTATGAATAAATAAATGCTAATCATGCATCTTACACTGTCCATCACAAGGCTCATTGCAGAATATAGTTTCTCTTCATTTCCATGGTAACAAGCAGCCAGCTGACACTCTGCTGCTGTCTGTTTACATCACAGGGCCTGTATGACCTTTCCCAGGATTCATTGGGACATTGCAAACACATGGAATCATGGGAACTAGTCCAATGTCATACCTAACCTCCTGCTTCCCTGCCGCACCAAATATTTACACCCCTCGTAAATTACAGTCACTGAGAGGTAAAGCTCCAGCCTTCTTGTGCAACCTCTGATTCATTTTGGAAAAATCACACTACAGGAATCTCATACATTCCTCATGGGTTTCTCAAGACACGTCGCAGACAGAAGCCCTGAGAAACAGCAGTAGGAAAGGACCTTTCTTTTTGAGCATCTATATTTAAAAGATGCGCAAAAATATACATTATAATACTCCAAGAAGTTTAGTTTATCCACTTCATGATGTGGCTGTGAGTTTCTTATGTAGAATTGGAATTTCACAACTGACATAAGCATCATATTGCGATTTCTTTGTAAGTAGCTCAGAATCTTGCTGTGAATGAGTGACCCCTTTTATCAATAAAGCCCTCCATGAATCAGAGTGGGACCTGGAAGGCCATTTAAGCCACCCACTGTGAGATTGGGTTTGGTAGGGAGGCAGAGACTTATTGTACTGTGCAGAGTTATTGAATTCTCTATTGATCAAGGCTTTCTGAGCAAAGAGGGAAAATGAATCTGGTCAGCTGTGTAAAAGCATTTTTTTCCTGACTAAAATGGACAGATAAAAACTCGGTGACAAACCGATCACGATAAATCTCCTGGAAGTAGACAGTTTTTCAGAATATTTGTATTATTTCTAACAGAATAACAGTGTTTTATGATTAATATTGTAGCTTTAACTGGAGACTTTACACTAAATTGACAGAAGTACAGACCGAAACTATAAGCTTGACACAGTTTGTATGAGAGGATTGTATTGCCTCCATGTGGCCATTGATGCAAATGGGCCAATGTAAGAAAATAAAAATAAACTTTATTTTATAAATTTATTGTGTACTAAGATACATTTTATTTTATGCAAACATTTGAGCTTAATAAAATCATATTTATATCATATTCTGAACAGGGATAATGTAACAACTTCATAGAGAACAGCAGATGAGTTGAATATTTCAGATTTTTTTTTTTTTAATTAGTGACATGGGTCAGGTCAGGATACAACATTCTGGGAAAAGTGGCTCAGAGGGGAATTTTCATCCTTTTTTAGAAGCAATCTGGCTGAAATCCCAGTGCTGCTGAAATGTAAGCTACAAACATCTTCAAGGCCAAATGCCAGTGTTTTAGCATGAAATTTTCATTCCTGTGTTTGTGTTCATAGTAATGTATGAATGAACTTGTGTGTGCATATATATTTATACTGTCTAGCATGGCGCAGGTATGTAAGCAGGCGTAGAGGCGTGAAAGCTCATCCCTCTTTCCTTGAAAAGTGAGACAGTCAGTAGATGCTGTGATCTTTTCTCTCTCTCTCTCTCTTCTGGCATTCGTCTGGTTTCTCTGCGTGTGAGGTGCGTTATTAGAGTGCATACCGCTTTAAAAACAACTACCAGAAAGAGAGAGAGAGAGAGAGACTTAGAGACTGGCTGGATTTCCTTAGTAGGAATGTTTGTGTTTGTGGCACTTGGACCAATGGACAGAGGGTGCATTTCTTCAGAAAGAAGTGAACATAGAGGAAGACAGAGAGGATGAAGGAGAGTGAGACAGAGAGAGTCAGCAGGGACCATGTTCTGTGTTGAGCTGGGACAGAAGGACTAGCAGAGTTTGACCTTGAGGAAGCATCAGACCACTGAATCCCAGAGAGACCAAGAGGACAAAGTTGGACAGAGACAGCACAGGAGATAGCCACAGGGCTCAACTGTCTCTGTGTGGCTTACCTCTAGATATGACCTAATTGTTATCTATTGGAGCTAAGTGGTATCAAGAGGACAGTAAAGGCTTATGATGCCATCTCATTGTGTGGATTGTACCTGTAGTGGCAAATCTGAGCAAATAAAGGTTTGCAAATTAACTATACCGTCGTGGATGTACTAGTGATTTCAACTCGTACAGCTCTAAATACCACCAGGGGGTTGCTTCTTAGAAAGCTGTTGCAGTAATGGAGGCCGTGTTATTAGGTTTAGATGAGGTGGTCTGTACTCGACATGGTCTGCTGTGGACTCTCACCTCCACAGCACTCCGACGCCTTCGCGTGCATACCAGGAACCTTCCTGGACCTCTCCACCTATTACATGCTCACAGGTGTGTTTCAAGGCCTCTCTACCAGGTAGGCTTCACCGCACATGCACGTTAAGTGAAAATGAATGCAACTTTCAGAGATGCATAGTTAGTGTATAAAACTGTGACACAAGACTGCCTTCAGATTTGTAAGGGACAGATGGAGGGTAGAGCTGTGTCCTGTAGGCCAGGTATGTTCCCAAGGCTATGAGAGCTGTGCCAAAGACAGCAGCGGGGTTAAACATGACTGATTTGTTCCATTAAGCCTCTAAGATAGAACTGGGTTATGTGTCGTAGAGGTGTTTGTGGTAATAAAATGACACATGAGCTGTTATAGTTTTTACAATTCATTGCTCAAGAGCATGTGAATATATGCCCTGCCAAGTTCATGTGTTGGACTGAAAAACATTACTTTGCCTGTAACTTTTGTTTTCTCTGCTGAGTCTTTTGTTATTCTGAGTTTTCAGCATGCAGATCCTTAGATCGTTTACAGGAAGTTATATTGCTGGGGTCATCTTTAAGGACCTGGTAACTATGCTATTAAGCTGTCAAGTGTTTCTGTGGATATGTGAAAAAGAGGATGCTTGTACAAAACACTCACACAGACACCCCCCACCCCCCCAATTCTCTCGTCACCTTGTCTTATCATCCATGTGCACATAGTGTAACTCTGGCAAGTTGTCAACATAGAAAATGTGTCTGATTCCTTCATAAAAACAGTTTCAGTCATATGAGTTGCTTTCTTAGCTTCTGGCTTATGTTTGTGTAACTGTGAATCAGCAAAATACTTGATTAGTATTCATTTCACCATGTCTGAATTGGTACTCTGGGCTTTCATGCAGCTATTAGTATTCCCCAGTCGTCTCACCTGCGCTGTGTGCAGCTGGCACCACCAGCACAAACCCCACCAACTTACAGAGAGGGACTCTTTATGCCTGTTGCTGGATGACAAAAAGCACAGAATGTCCTGAGGAATAACAATCATGATACAGCATCTATAGATCATACACTCAGAGCATACATACAAACATAAACATACACAGCATGAGCTTTTTCCTGTCTTTTTGCTCACATTCCTTGTTTTATTCTCAAGAGGAGAATAAGCTGGAATGTTATTCTAACTTTTGTCTTCAAATGTGTTATGTGGCTCCTAAGTTTAAGCATCCTGAGGGAGGGCTATACAATCAAAGGAAACTGAAATAATACGCCTGGCCTCCCCAAGACAAACCCATCCTTAATGCCCCCTCTTGGTTTAAAGAGAGACCTCTGGCCACCAGAACTCATTTCTACAAGAGGTCTTTTAACACTTTTCCAAACATCCTCTTCTGGAGCTTTAAACGACATCAGACAATATCTCCCCCTGGTCTGACGAAGTGGTACGGTCCAAGGTGGAGCAGTTAATAGTGAAGGGAGTTGCAAAGGCAGGGAAGGAGGGGTCAGTGTGTCAGACTGCAGGATGGGGATATCCCTGGCTCACTGCACTGCCTCTCTGCCCTGCTTCCTTTATTATTGTTAATGAGATAGCCAGCCGCACACAACTGGCACATACACAACAGAGACAAAGACAGAGGGAGGATAAAACACACAGAATGAGGAAGAGTAATATATTGAAAGAGGACTGGTAAATTGGGTAAATCCCAGCCCGTTTTTATACTTTATGAACCTGTTTCTTTGCTCTCCTCTTTTTCAATACTAAAATTATTTCCACTCCAGTGCCCTGACTGAAAAGTTGTCCTCTAGTGTCTCATTTTCCTCTCTGACTTTCTTTTTTTTTTTTTGCTTTTTTTCCTACTTAAATCACTTCTTCATTTCTTATTTAGCAGTCTCTAATTTCTTTTTTTGCCACCAGCAGGAGGAGAAAACTATCAGTAGCAGACCCATTTACTCGATCAGGGCACAAGCATACTGTTGATACTTTAAGCCAGGCTTTTAATTGTTGCCCCTCCCCTCACCCTTTCATGCCACTCCACCCCATTCTAAAGGCAGGATATCCTGAGGTAAAGGCTATAGCACAAACAGGTGGCTGGGTTTCCCCTCTGTCACCAAAAACAAACCCATTTACCTGTAATCATCCTCATTTTGCGACTCACAAGAGCTCATTTTGTGTGTGATTATTTGAAATGACAGAAACTCATTCTCTGTTTGTGCAACATCCTTGTACATGATGTTAGACATGACTAGATAAACTAAATAAACCAAGTCTATTTCCTGTCAGACTGATTCCTGTTACAACAGTAACAGACTGAAAGCTGCTTCACATAGATATCAAATAAACTGAAAATTGAGCTGTTTCCTAGCAACACCATCCCCTAGAAAACTTCAATACATATTTAAAATCTCACATTATGTTGCATACGTAGTTATTACACATCACTACTGTGTTAGAGGCTGTTTTGCATCATATCTGGGATTGAAACACAGGTCAGTTTATTCACACTGAAGTCATCTGGGCTTGTTGCCACTGAGAATAACTCTGTCAATGGCCATATTCATTTCCAAGTGACAAACCCCAGTACAGTATGAAGATGGGGAGCAGGGGCGCTGTAACACCCAAAAATATCTGAGACACACACAGTCCACCCTGTGTCTAGGCGTAGGCCACTTGTCTGTTGTGTTTCTTCTTTCGCATATACTCTGATAAGCTGCGGGTTTTCAGTCAGATCATAGTTTTTCAATCAAGTGCGTTTCTTGAAGATCACTGCGATTGCCAGCGGCCCCCTGATCCAGGACACGACTGCACATGGTACAGTTTGTTAAGTCTCTCTAACACTCATGTTCACTTTTATCATCTGTTTGTTCTCAAAATGCACAGAAACACATGTCAGTAAATAGGCTCATGACAGGCAGGCAAACATCCAGGATGGGAAGCCCACATGTCCTTGCTAATGCCCATCCTTAGTCCTTTATTCCCCTGTTTTCCAGCCAAGTAATTATTGAATAGAGGATGAAGCTGAACTTGTGACTTCCTACTGAAGAATTTTGATCACTATCCCTGTTGGCAGCTATGTTTGTTCTCAATGCCAAAGTCAGGATCTGTATGTGAGAAAATATTTTCCCAGAACCAACAGTGAGAGCAAAGGGAGGGGTACTCGACCATAGCGGACATTGTCTGTGTTACAGATTTTTCCAGGGCTTTGTTTATTTTTTCTTGTAATTTTCTAATTTGTTTGCTAGTAGCTCCAGGCATGTTTGTGTTTGATATCTTCACATAGGCACACACTTACACATAAACACCCCTCTGTAGATTCTGTTGGTGGTTGAAGCCGTTTACAGTGTCTCCCTTGGGATGAAGTCTTATTTGCATAGCTCGTCTGGAAAACATTTCAACTGCTCCATTCCCAGGTTTATCAAACACGGTGTGTGCATGGAAAATGTGTGTGTGTGAAAGGGAGAAGGAAAGAGGGGTCAAGTCTTGTTGGTGTCTGCATTTAAGAAAAATGTTCGTGTAAAGACTCAACAACCTTCCAGCCATGGGAACTAAATTTGCACAAAACTCTCCAACTCACTTATTCAGGCATTATAGGTAGTAATAAATCTTTTATCTGTCATTCATATTTTGTTGATACAGATGCGTGTGACAAGTCTGGTGGTGTGCCGTGTTGTTGCATGTTAACATTTAAAACTCCTTACCTCCTCCCTCTCTATGTCCATGTGCCATTTCATTTAGTTACTGTGAATCATAAGCTTCTTAGTCATGCCAGAATCTAATTTCTTTGCTAATGTGAGAATATGGCACACTACTTGATAGGATGGCCACTCACTTGATTAATTACATGCGTTTTCATGCTTGCATGCTCTAAAGCTCAGTCAGATACAGATGCAGATATCCCCAAGGACTAATCTTTTTCTCTGATTTAAGGCACAACGTTTGCTCAAGACATGGTGGTGATTCATCTCTAGTCTTTCCAGCAAACCTGCATGTAATTCAATCTGCAACAGTTATGTGGCAAACAAAATTGTCCTGATACAGCAATCATTGACAATGATATTGATTTTGTGTAAAAGGGTTTACACTTTCCCAAATATCAATTGCTGTCCTGGAGACCACACAGATGTTAAACAGGATAGAAACACAAGTTGGAAGATCTGACTGATGTTTGTTTGGGCCAAGGCTAAGCGCCCTACTTGATAAATCTGGCGAATATCTGTCTAAATCCTGTAAGTGTGTCTGAGTCGTAGCCAGAGCCACAAATGAGTGGCCAGAGCAGACATGATCTATGGTTTTTTTTGGAGGTGGTCCCCTTTTATTGGGTGAACTGATAGGTTTAACTGTGGCATTAGTGATGGGGATATAAGGGCTTACAGTGTTTTAAGTTCAGAGGTTAGGATCTCAGTAGAGAATGGTAATCCTGCAGGATTACTCGGAGAATCTAGTGAATATCTGAGGAAATCTGTCACGTAGGCTCTTAGATCCTGTGTTTATATGGATATTATGTCCACTGTCAGTGTTTCCATATGTGTTTAAGCAATGGTTCAAAGTTTTGAACTTCAGTGTGATAAGTGAGAGAATATAATCATCTATTCATTCACTGTGTTTGGTCTACCATATGTATGGGCGAACACTGTGGTATGGTAAAGACCAATAGGAAAAGCTTGACAAGTCTATGTTCCTTATTATCAGATATTTTCAATCGATATTTGCTTTTTTTTAGCTATAACCTAAAATATCTCTGAACAAAGCAAAAAGAGAGCAGAAATAGCACAAAAATATGTGTGTGCATTCTCACACACAAGTTACACAGCTCTATTTTTGTCTTTGTTCCTGATTAAACATAAAAGGCTCCTGGTGAAGCTAAAAAAAAAAAAAAAAGTACCTCGTTCTCATCTGTAACATTAGCAAGTGATTGATCAGGTTTTTTTTAATTTATTGAGTAAAGGCTTTCCATCTCCTGCCTTTGGTTTCTGGCTCTCCCGGTGGTGAAATGGCCAAATGGAAGACATTCAATACCTTTACACTGACGGGATTCCCTTTGGACAAAAGGAATTGCACACATACACAGACCACACATACTTGCCAAAGGGCTCTCCCTGCAGATGAGCTGGGTCATTTTTCATTACCCTGGCTCAGAGGAATCAAGTGTGTTGTAATGGAGCACCGCCACATCAAGCCAGAGCTATGGGGGGATAAATCCAGACTGTAGAGCTGTGAAGGCAGATCAGACAAGCTGTGGGACAGTATGTGGTATGGCACTCCTCAATTTGTCATTAAAATACCCCTGATGAAATTGTGGAGAAGATGAAGAAAAATGTTCTCCATTGCATATAGTTTCCGACAAGGAAGCCTAAATTTTTGCTTGCCCCATCTCTATTTTTCCCTACTCTCTGTTGTACCTGTTTGCATTCCCCTTTTCAAACTCCCTCTGTGAATTCCATGACTGTTTTTCAGATGTTAACAGCTGAAGTTAGTGTCTTTGTTTTCCCTCTTTCCGTATGCTTCTCCTATACTGTTCTTCACTGCAAATAAACCTTCTTACATCACCTGAGCTGCTATAGCCTGGAGGTAAATAGGGTAGAGGTAGGAACGGAGAGTCAGAGTGGGAGAAAAACAGAGGATTCTTGACTATATGTAGACACGGATTCAGTTGTCACATGCATCATTACGCATTTAGTATTATTAACCCATAAAGACCCAAACACCCACTGGCAACCAAAATAACTTACTCATATAGTACAGCAATGATGGTGTGATAAACTTAGATAGCAGTTGATCCTCTAATTCTATCAATACATGTAAATAATTGGTGTAAAATACAGTTTTTCATCTTTTCTTGGTCATCAGATATGACTCATTTGGATGTTCAGAGGCTCCACCATTGCCATGAAAACACTGTCAGCTTCTACAGAATTGATTCATCAGTTAAACCCGTAGAGTTTGATCAACGACAGTGGATGGACACTTGTTTTTATGTTCAGTTAATGATATATTTTATTGAAAAAGTCTGTTTTTTCTTCATTTTCTCTGTTTATAATATAATACCCATCAAATTTAATTTGAGCTCTTATGGATGTCAATCACGATTAAAATTAAATATAGAAAAACACCTGATTTTCACGTAATAATGCAAAATACTGACCGTATTATTTGAATAAATGGTGATAAATCACTTAAGACAAGTTTTAAATAGAGACAAAAGTAGTGCTGGGTCTTTATGGGTTAAACATTGCTTGAATTGGTTTAACGAGGAAAGCCTTTATTGTATGGCTTCTCAGAAAAAAAGTTCATACTTCTCAGTTATACTCTTGCCTGTTACAGTGTCTTAGCATTGTCTTTCTCTGCCTCCTCCTCCTCTAAGTGCCCTACATTTCTACCAGCGTTTGCACTGGGGAGGCGGCTAGATCTCCCAGAAAGTTGCCATGACAACTTTTGTTTGCATCTTAGGTTGGAGAGCACAGGAGAGGCAGGCTGGTCAAACATTTATGTGCATTTGTGTGGACTTGTTTTGTCCATACTACACTATTAAAAAAGTAAGTGCTGTTGAGACCTTATTATTTTATGTGGATGGAAACTCATCGAAAGTTGATGCCTTGTATGATGTTCTGTGGTTGCTTCCCTTATTAGTCTGAAGGGTCTTTAGAGCCCTTGAAGGACACCCACACCACAAATGAGAAAAAATAAGACAGAATTTACACCCCCCTCCGCCCCCAGGCCTTTTCTGCTCTCCTCTGCTGTTCCGGATTTCGGGTACATGTTTATAATAGCCTAGTGGAATACATTAGGACTGTGTCACATACACACCAACAAGAGATCTCAGACAAGACTGTTTAATATTCAGCCTGCTAAATGATTAGAGTGCTTGGTATTCTACCCAGTCACAGGGACAAGGAAGAAAGGCCACTGGAGTTCAACTGTGTGCCAATATACTGTGCCCTTGAGTTTAGGACACAAGCTCAGTCTGTATTTGTTTATTTGCTCATGAGAAACAGAACGCAGACAGGTGATGCACAGAGATAATGATAGTTCAAGGAGAAAGATTCATCAATCAGCAAGGTTTAATGGGTTTACAGGCAGACTAAGTGGAGGACACCCTGTGAAAAAATCTGAGATACAAGTGCAGAACCAAATACTCTGTCCTACGTCATTGCCTTTCTGCATGTACTATTAACCGTATCAGTGAACACAGGATCACTCAGGTCGACAGTGATTTCTCACAGTGTAAATTATAGATGAAGACAGGAGGTGTAGGGGTAAGAGATCCCTCCCATGTGAATGCATCCCTCTCTTACACACACAAACTTGCTGACAGCTCGGATTCTTGCAGATCAAACTCCCATGATCAGTAAGACTGTGTTTCATTGTGATAAAAGTCCAGAAGACATGACATCATATGCACCTATTTGTCCTGACGCTTTGTGTCCTTCTTCAGAGTCTCTCAGTGCTCTAGCTCCCCCTCTCGCCCCAACACTAAGTTCTTTCTCATAAGGTGTTTTAGTCACTGAATCATTTCTCATTTTTGATATAAACAAAGCGATACCAATATTATGCTATTATGCTCATAGTGGGTTTATGAATCTTTTGCTCCAGTCGTACTATTGTTCTTTCATGTATCTAGTGTGTGCCTGATGATATGTTGGATTCATTGATACTGACCAGATATGCTGCATAAAACAGGACATTTTTGTTTCTACTTTTTTATTACTTTTCTTCTTTGTATTTTCCTTCTGTTCATTCAAGTTTGTATATTAGAGTGGAAAAAATGCACACTTAAAAACAATCAATACTGCATTTTGTAGTCGCAGTGTTTTTAGTCGCGTGCAGCGCGACTCTATAAGCCGCTATGTCGGTCGGTCGGTCGGAAACCGTTTTGCTTTTGGG
>JAPTYR010000026.1:13989365-13999564 GCA_029814505.1 Siphamia roseigaster | reverse complement strand
ACTAACTAACTAACTAACTAACTAACTAACTAACTAACTAACTAACTAACTAACTAACTAACTAACTAACTAACTAGAAATACCCCTTGCCTCTCTTTCGGGATGCGGGGTAATTACCCACTTATGATCACGCACATGCGCAATCACGTCCACTCCTCTTCACGCGCCAACTGAGTCCGATCTTAAACCTGGAGCAGCCGCACTCTGACCATCCGCGCGCACAGTCAGGCTGACACAGCGCATCTACTGGGATGCTGCAAATATGCGCTTTTAATGTCTTTTTTCCCCCTTTCTTTCTAAGCCCACAAGAGAAGAATCATAATGACTAAGAGATGAATCCGCTTTTGTTTTTGCACCAGACACGAGCTGTCTTGACCAAATGGAGTACGATGATCAGGTGAAAGTTGAATTTTGATAAATCGGTCCAACACGCACTAATCCGGGACCACTGACTGAAAAGGACAACGGGATGTGAGGGATTCGCACTTGGACAAGTTTGAGATCCGAACCAAGCAAACGGAGAGGATGTATGTAGGTGAGTAGGATTATTCACATGTGAGAAACTGACGACTGGGATATTTGAGAAATATTAATCTGATCTTTCACAAGATTTTCCTCTTATAATCTTTTCAACATGTTGGCAGTACACTCACGCATTTGCCCGTAAAGTTCTGATATACAGTATGTAACCCTTTCATTCATTTTTGCATGTTTTGATCCGCCTTGCTAAAACAATTGCTGTCATCTTATTTGGGCTTTTTTTCCCTCTCCGAATTCACTCTATCTCTTAAATTGATGCACATATAAGAGCAGTCGAAAACCCAAACCCCAAAGAATCTACTGAACAGATGTGATATCACTCTGCTTTTTGGAGATGTGCTCAAATACAGAAGGCGTAAGTGTGTGCTGTTAAAGTTTTGGAGATGGGTGGTGCTGAAGGGACAGCTCCGGATTAGACAACACTATAAATAAACAAAAATATACAAATATTTCGACCAAAAATCTGTTTTCCCTTTTGCATCACCCTGTGGTGGCTCAGTGCCTGGACAGTGGAGGATTTGGGTTATTGCTGCTGCCAAAAATGTCAATAACTCATGAAAAAAAACAAAAAAAAAAAACAACAACATTTCATCCATATAAGAGAAATTGATATTAATAGTGTTGCGACAACATTACCAATTTTCTGTTGTTAATAAATCTATGGAGTCACATTGAAGATCTTTCAACGTCAATTAGCAGCAGATTTTTAGATTTATTTATTTATTTTATTTTATTTTATTTTTTGGGGGGAGATGAATGTGACCAAAAGCAAAATATAAGGCTTATAAGACAAAATACTATTCATGTATCTGGTTGAATAGCTGTCTAATATGTCTAAAATGTCCCTTTCTTTAGGATATGCTCTGCCTTTCAGACATTCAGCCTCATAGACACAAATGTTGCCCACATCCTCTGTAATAATTTTCAAGGCATGGTCACTAAAACATGCCAACTTGTCAACATGCCACTTTGGTGAAAACTCAAAGCAAATGTTAGTGACCTATAGCACCCTCTGGCTAGATGCTCTATTTAGGTCATATTTTATGCAATAGACAAAATGTGGCACAAAATATGACATCGTGGGGTCTTTGCAGAACCAGACGGCAGGTTGTTAAGAGCCCTGCAACTCTCACCCACTGTGTATGTTAGAAACTGTAAAAATAAAGGCAGGATGGGGGAAAAAAGGAGTTAAGTAAGCAGATGGTGATGGAATGTGTCCTTATTCTCTCCCTGTGAGGGTTTTGAACTTCACACCCCTAGGCTGATATGCACTGCCTGTACATCCAGGGATTCAGCTGAGTGCTCTGAGACAACAAACGCCAAATCCTACTAAGCTCTCACTTTTCTTGATTGTATCCCATCTCACACAGTGCTCTCCTGACTATGTACCCTACTTGTATCCTTTACAGTCTGGATCGTCCTCCTGTTAATTGAGGAGGGGTTTGCACTTGCACAAAAAACTCAAGGTAAGATATTTTTATCAGTTATTAAAAAAAAAAAACAACATTTGTTTTTACAATCATTTAATCCAGAAACACTCTTTAATTTTCTCCTCTTTTTTTTACTGGCAGTCTTTACATCTTTTATGTTGTATACTTCACACGCAGATGGAGGATCAAAAGGAGTTAGACCGTCTCAGCGACCACATTCTCATCACTGTGGAAACTGGATACGAGCTACAGATGGTGGCACTTTCAGCTCTCCAAACTACCCGAATACTTACCCTCCAAATAAGGAGTGTCTGTATGTACTAGAAGGTAACCAACATCATGTTCCTGAGGCTGTAAACATTTCTGTCATGCCGAAAAATCATGAATTAATTTAACTTTTGGTTCTTTTGTGGTTTGGGTTATGTAATAATGGGATGATGATGATGACAATAATGAAGGTGAAAAACACTAATTTGGAATGACACCTTCTGTTCTTTTTATAGCCTTCTTCTTTCAACCTTAACATTTGTATTTCACATGGTAAATTGTTACACAGAAGGTTTTGTACTTGACTTAAACCATAAAGACCTAGTGTGACTTTTGTGGCTGTTTATTTAACCTTTCCAAAGTGATTTATCACCATTTATTATAATATTATCCTCTATATTTTGCATTTTTTTCAGGTGAAAATCAAGTACTTTTCTGTATTCAATTGATTAATTATGTAGATGTTTATAAATGCTCAGAGTAGAGTCAATGGTTATATGAAAACAAGAAAAAATTGACGAAATTAAAATATATCATTAACTGAACATAAATCATATGTGTCCATGTACTGTCATGGATCCAACTTCACGGGTTTTACTGATGAGTCAATGTTGTAGAAGATAAGTGTTTCCATGGTAACTATGGAGAATCTGAACGTCCAAATGGGTCATATCTGATGACCATGAAAAGATGACACACTGTATTTTACACCAATTATGTACATGTGTTGATAGGATTAGTGAATCCAATAGATGCTTTTGGTGGATGTGTGGGTCTTTATGGGTTAAAGATTTCCTCTTCTCATTTTTGGTATCGCAGCAAAAAAATCTGAACTTTATAACCATCTAATTATATGCAATGCTTCTTTCTATGGTTGTTAAGCCACAAACAACTGAGCATTGTGCATTCCTCATTATCTTGCACACCATGAATGTGTCAAATTCTGGTGTCATTTTGTGCATGACATTCCATATAATTGCAGCTGAAGCCCATAGAAGAATCTGGTCCACAACACATTTAGAATCATACTAAAAAAAAAAGAAAACCTTTATTTGTACACTGCATCCTCCTTGGTAGCATTATATCACTGTATCACCTTTGTGACAGTAGAAAAGACCCCCTGCCCTGCTTCCCTCAGCCCTGCCCCGCCAGAGGATTGAGCTGCTGTTTGACGACGCCTTCTTCATAGAGTCGTCATTCGAGTGTCGTTTTGACCACATCGAAGTGCGAGATGGCCCCTTCAGTTTCTCGCCGCTCATCAATCGCTTCTGCGGCTCTTCCAGTCCTGGACTTATCCTCTCCAGTGGACGCTTCATGTGGATTCGCTTCTTCAGTGATGAGGAACTGGAGGGAACTGGCTTCCAGGTTCAGTACCGCTTCACAGCAGGTGATAAATGGAAGGGTTTGCACTCTCTTCTCTGTACTATCCTGGTGTGATCTGATTTTCATTGTGGTGGTTCATGTTAGGGATGGACACCATTTTTAGAATCAATGTACGCTGTTGCCCATAAAGATGGAATAATTTATTTTCAGACACATTTCTCTTTTTATTCCTGTTAATTCGAGCTGTCAAATGATCACAATTTTTAATCAGATTAATCACAGGGTTGCTTTGGATTAATTCTGATGAATCATAATTAAATATCAGACATTGTTATCTATAGCATTTGCTTCTTATTTTGTATGAGCAAACAGACTCAAGTAAGGAGGGACTTTTTCTGCACTGAACATGTTTGTCCAGGCTGGATGGCTCATTAGCCTCAGTGCTAACACAATCCCTGACTAGCATATGTTTGGTGCTAATGTGTATTTTATTCTGAAGTGCTTCAGTGAATAGAAAAGTCCTTCCTGCAGAGTGTGCATCATACTTTATGTGGGTCGACTGTTGTGTCTTGGGTTTTTTTGTCCTCATATTTCCCTCCAGAGCCAACATGCTGTTTCTGCTCTTCCACCTGTATGGGTTGGTTCTGCTGCCTGTCACTACCAGATCAATTGACCATTAGCACAAGTGTGACATTAACTCTACTTGGACAAACTGCCCAACATGTGTTGGCAGACGTTCAGTCATTCTGTTACAGATCGGTTAATTAAGTTAAAATTTGTAATCAGATTAATCATGATAATGGATTAATCTGCGTTAATTTGTTAATTTTGACAGTCCTACTATTTATACATATCAGTAATCACTTTTGACCTGGTGTAACGATTACACACGGAGTCCCAGTTACACTTTATCTATCAAGAATAAATCACATTGCCACAATGATGAGAAGAGGACAACAATCTATTTGAAGGAAATCTTGAAACAGATTTTAGATTGACACAAAATTGTATTGAAGAGTATTTATGTTGTGGTGAAACAGGCCTGGGTATTATGGTCAAGAATGTCATCACCATAAGAATATGTTTAATGTGGGATATTCATAATTCATGTTTTTTTTAATTAAGAATATTTATTTTTTTCAACTATAATGTATGCATAATTAGAATTAGAAAAAGGCAACTCAAATAAAAGAACACAACTGTCTTCTATATGTTGTGTTTCATTTGGTAAGGTAAATGAAATAAACCATAAAGACATAACTCTTATTTCATCATGAATCTCATTATTGCAATATTACAGCAATTGATTGGAAAGTAATACTATCATAAAATGTTCTAAAGATTATTTTGATTATTTATATAGAATGATATCATTGTGACGTTTATCATTATCATGTATATCATGTAAGCGTACAGTCCTGCTGTCAAATCAAAGTAACTATAGTTCCAAGTTTAGCAGTATTTCATTTTTATTGCTTAAATATTGAATTATATGGGTTATACGCAAATAAGTAAAAAAAAAAAAAGGTGTTTTTTGTTGTTGTCATTTTAGTGCCATGTGTAACCAAATAATGCCTGAGGATAGGACCAAGTGGTGACAACAAACAGAGACATGACTGCATCAAAGCCAAAGCAGAACATTTTAACGTAGACAGATTTTATTTGTCTTTCCACATTCCAGGCACTATGTATATACAATAGAAGAAATATGCATAAATGCAATTTATTATATCGGATGTAAAATGAAAAATTTAGCTTCTATCTGTGAATCTGAGATCTCATCATTGTTCATCCCTAGTCGAAATAACCAGTCTCTGTTTTTAGTAGTGAATCATGTCTGCTCTTATAGATAATGTTCTTAATCTACTATATGTTCATTTTTGTTTTTTTGACATGCAGATCCTGAATTTCACCTGCATGTGGGAGGACTTTTAAACCCCATCCCAGGTAGTTCAGCCCAGAGATAGACGACTTCTTTATATCCATATTTCAGCTGATACATGGTGAAAAGTTATTCCAGCACCTCTCGTCATCTCTGATTTCCTGGTGTGCCTTTGCTTTTTCTTTGTTTGTGGGTCAGAGTGTCAGTTTGAGCTGTCTGGCGCCGATGGTCTGATCCGGTCCAGTCAAGTGGATGAGGACAACAAAGTGAAGCCAGATCAGGCAGTGGACTGCATCTGGACGATACGCGCTCCAACGAACAATAGAGTATGGCATGTGACACGTTGTATTTTTACAGTTTTGGCACATAGCTGAATATTTGTCTACACATATTGTCTATAGCAGAAAAAACACATCGTTTAGAGATATAAGAACTGTCATAGAAGAGAAATGATACTTTATATTGTCATGATACTGTTTTTTTCTTGTATTGGTGTCGGCCTGTTGGATTATCTGATATGTTATTTTGCTCCTGCTGTGATTTACTGACAAAGTTCACGGCACTACGTATTTACTGTAGTGCTGTAAACTTCAAAGATACTCTGAAAAAAGGATTTTTTTCGGGTGTATTAATATTTATTAGGGTAACTGTCACCATTTTTATTTTCTAATTCTCAGTAATGAACACTTTCTGACATTTATTGTCATTTGACAGAGCAAACAAATCTGTCTCTGCTCCAAATATTGGCTTAGAAATATTTGTGACCTGTATCAGTCATCAGTCAAAAAAAAAGTATCTGGGGAAAAAAACAAATCCACATCAGTCGATCACTAATTTTTATTCTAATGCATACAATTTTTAAAAATTATTATTTAAAAGATGAGTTTCCAAACAGAAACTCATTTTAGATCTCCTCTAACATTTCACATCTTCTGTGATATATTTACTATATCGTTTTCATAATCATAATGACAGTGCATGTGGATGGATTTCAGCCTCTAATCACCAATCCCTAAATAAATATATAGTATATTCCCCGAAAGTGCATCCTAGATTTTTCATGTATTCACATAAAGTACAATACAAACATATGCACTGATAACCCTGCAGTCACTGTGCATATAAAGCCATCTTTCAATGATTTATATTTGATCCTTTATTGCAGTGATTCATTAAAACTGCTACATGGAGTAAATGCATAAAAGGAAATATACTCCACTGGATTAAAAAATTAATATAACCTATATCTCTGCTTATTGGTTATTTCAGATTTACTTGCGCTTCCTGGAGTATCAGATGGAAAACTCAAATGAATGTAAGAAGAATTTTGTGGCTGTTTATGACGGCAGTAATGCCATTGAAGATCTTAAGGTAAAAAGTACACCATATCATATGAATTATATGTATTATATGATCGGCCATGCTGTACTAGGAGCACATTAATATGATTGATTAAATGCTTTAATTTGACACTTTTCTTGCATTATATTCTTAGCTTTTTCTCTCCTTAGACACAACAGAATCTGTGCCTTCTTTTTTGATATTTCAATCAAAAATATATAGCAACTGCTCTACAGACCATGACCTCAATGAGATAACACATCTGACAACATAAGACAAACTGGTGTGGGGTCTCTTGCAGGCCAAGTTTTGTAGCACAGTAGCTAATGACATCATGCTGGAAACTGGTGTTGGAGTAGTGAGGTTGTGGGCTGATGAGACAAGCCGTCTCAGCCGCTTTCGGATGCTGTTTACGTCTTTCTCTGACCGTGAGTATTTTATTCAGGCTCTATGTTTACCATTTACCAGTGTACATTTTACTTAGACTCTACAGCTTTAACAGTACAAGCACAATAATGCATTATGAAATACTGAAACATCATCATCACATGGATTCTAGTCAGCATTGCAACCTTGTTTGCCCCTTTTCACACCTTGTATTAACATCTGTCCTGGCACATCTGATCACATGAGAACAAATCTAATGCAAAGTCTGAATTCACTGTGGTGGTCTGGGACTTGTCTAGAATAGAATTAAATGAATGATTTGATTAATAGTTTAGGTATGACTTGATTAATATTTCTGTAATTATTTTTATTAGACTATGACTATTATCCATTGCAGACTATTATATTTTATTTATTTATTTTTTGTTTATTTGTTTTCATTCTCCTTTTCTTTCTTTTTTGTTGTTGGTTGTTGTTACAACATTCTATGTTGAATAACTAATAAAAACTAAGAAAACTAATAAAAAGAATAGAGTAGAATGGAGCATAGTGAAGTAGAACAGAGAAGAACAGAGTAAAACTGAATCAAATACAGTCAAATAGAAAAGAGTAGACTACACCATAATAGAGTAGTATAGTATAGTATAGTATAGTAGAATAGACCATAATGGAGTGTAGTATAGTATAGTATAGTATAGTATAGCATAGTATAGTATAGTATAGCATAGTATAGCATAGTATAGTATAGTGTAGCATAGTATAGCATAGTATAGTATAGCATAATATAGTATAGTATAGCATAGTATAGTATAGCATAGCATAGTATAGTATAGCATAGTATAGTATAGCATAGTATAGCATAGTATAGTATAGCATAGTATAGTATAGCATAGTATAGTATAGCATAATATAGTATAGTATAGCATAGTATAGTATAGCATAGTATAGTATAGCATAGTATAGTATAGCATAATATAGTATAGCATAGTATAGTATAGTATAGTATAGTATAAAAGTTTTGTAACGTTTTGATAATCGCCTTTATGACCAAATATGCCATTTTGACATTAAATATTTGTTTAAAACATATTGATAATCAAATATTTTAATCACTTTTACACACAATAGCAAGCATTTAGCCGAATATACAAAAGCTGTTATGTCGTTGAATTTTCAAGTAGTGTACAAATACTTATTGGAGCCACTGTACGTGTAATCAATGTATTTATTCAACACATTTGACAGTTTCAACAAAACAAGTGGAAACAAAACCACTGTTCTATTTAATTGTGTTAAAATTTTTAACGATATTAATCCTGATGATAGATTAATCTGCATTAATGCATTAATTTGGACAGCCCTAATTTATTTATCTATTTACTTTGGGGAAATTCTTTACACTTTTAATCTGCATTACAGATAGAGTTGGAATAATCAACTGTATTCATAGAAAATGAGAGATGAAGGAGTCTGTGATTGAAAAAAAATGAAGGGGATTTTCACTCCACAAACTGGGTCAATGCAAAGAATTGTGGGAGAATCCTTTCATGGCTGATTATCATATTGCAGAAATGCAAATGTGAATGTGAGAAGTGAAGATGAAAGGCTCCATTTCTCCATTTCACCAGTTATTCTGAATGACTTGCATTTATTCCCATCATACTGACGAGTCTCTGCAAATGTCACTGTAAATTGTTTATGCATGTTGATGCTGCCTGCAGTGCTGCACCACACTGACTTTCCACTGCTGCTGCTGCTGTTGCAAACATCTATACAAGCAATTACCTATCTGAGGGGGCTCGCATTTTTTATATAATTAAATTTGCACTTTATGGCCCTTGAAAAAAAACAATCATGTGTATTATAAATCTTTTTTTTTAAGTACAGTCTCTCTTCCTTTCTCATTCTCGTCAGAGCTCGTAGTCGAACACACATAGGCTACAGAGCAGGAGGCTCAGCCAATCCCGTGCAGGGAGAGTTAAAAATAGGTCATGTTTGAGAGGAAGCCCCTTCAGGGTATTGAAGGCACTGCTGCAGCACACTGAGTCTTTATTGCTGCTCTTCACAACCGCTTATCACTGGATAAACAGTCCAATCAAGAAGGAATCTACTTCCATTTCATTCACATTTCAGTCTAAATTATACTCAGACTATTATCTGTTGTTTTTTCCCCCTTGACAGTTATGTCATTGTAATTACTTCCAACAGCCAAACATCAGACGAGGTGATAAACTCCATAAAACCCAGTCATTTTACACTGTCTGCCCATTTGTTTGAAGACTGATTTAGTATTTCACATGTGTTTCCTTTACTGCCTCGCCCCAAAAATAGATCTAAAGTGTCCTTGTAGCAGTCTGTGAACGAGTCTGACATCCACTGAAAGCAGGATGATGATTGTTTCCTTTCAGAATTGAAAAACAAAAAGCAGACAAGTTCACAGTCAGAGCTCATCATCTGTGAAATAACTCCATTCTACATCAGTTTTATAATTACTTATTTACTATACTTATTTCAATTGAAAAGCTTTTACAGAAAATATTCCTTTTAACCAATAAAGTAGCATTGGGTCCAAATGAATTTAATTCTACATTTAACCTTTATTAAAATAATTTTTCATCATTTAGTTTCATAGTATCTGTTGTATTCTGTGTTTTTTCAATGAAAATCAACTATTTTCCTTTATTTAATTTACTGATCAAGTAAATGTTCAGAAAAGTGCAGAGTAAAATTGAGGGTTATTACAACAAAAATAGAGAAACATTGGGAAGAAAAAGGGACTTTTTCAGTCAAATCTGTCATTAACTGAACATAAAAGAAGTGCATCAATCCACTGTCATTGATCCAATGCCATGGGGTTTACCACTAAACCGATGCTGTAGAAGATGACGGTGTTTCCATGATCACTACGGAACCGCTGAATGTCAAACACTGTTTTTTTTCAGTGTCTATAATTGGACACAACTCTTTACACTGACTTACACTGATGTTTTGTTGATATGGTATTGACTATCATTTTCCATATTTTCCTT
>JAPTYR010000026.1:13846592-13859586 GCA_029814505.1 Siphamia roseigaster | reverse complement strand
TGGACTAATGTATAATACAGCGTTTGGTACAGGAGTTGGTATGGTCAAATATAATTAATAAATGTTCGAATATATTCAAATATCAATATTAATTATGAAACGAACTTCGAATATGATTTTCAGGCAAATGTCAAAGCCCTAGTACACATGGATGTGGAAGGCGGAGCCAGGTTCGCAGTCAGAGTCAGGTGAAATGATGCTGTGTAGAGCTGGTAAGCATTGTGTGTGCCAGGACTCTGGAGGCGTGGCTCTGAGAGGATGTCTAATGGAAGTGGTTTGGACTTTTCAATCTTTTTATTTTCAAAATGTAGCTTCCTCCAACCATTTTTCCAAGACCCCCACCTTGAAGAAGTGACCTGAAATCATTAACATTAAAAGATTTCTTTAGTGCAGAGGCGTCTAAAAAGGTTAAAAAGTGCATAAATAAATAAAAAAACAAGACTGAGGGACACGGAATTGAAAATAATAAACTTAAATTGAAACATAAGCTTAAATAAAAGTAAAATCCCAAATGAACTACCAAAAAGAGAGAGAACAGACCTGCTTATATGAAAAACAAAACCTCCCCAGTCTCCATAATAAACAACTTCATGTTAACAACGTAATAATTAACTTATTAAGAACTGAATTTTTATGGTCTGCTATTCATGACAGTAAAGTTGATTAACTTGATGCCTATCAAATATGCCATGTTCAAAGGTTTCTGCATTATTAGACTTAAAAGATGGTAACAGGAACAATGCATAACAGTGAGTACTGCCAACCAGTGAAATACAACTCAAAAACAATTTACCTTCCCCCCATTATTGGGATTTACACCTAAAATAACAGTCCCACAATGATTTAGTCTCATTTTTAGATTCACTGAAAATGTTCCTCTAACAAGTGGATTCATGTTGATATTATTATTAGTTCAGTCGTCGTTCACTGTTAAGCCCCGTCCCCACGACGACGATGCGGCGTATTGTTTGGAGACGTCTCAGTACACCATCTCCGTCAGTATGAATACGGCTCGCTTGCCTGATACGCTGCAATTCATACGCCACACCACTATGCGCGCTGTAAGCCAGTCCCACCGGATACAAGAAAACAATAGAAGAAGAAGTGCGCCCACATCCCTTTTTCTTCTTTTTCTTTCGAACTTTATTAAACTGAGCCGGTTCTGACCTAATCTGGGCCCGGGTGCAACCTGGCACAAAAGGGCACCAAAACGGAAGCATCAAAACAAACCATTTTATACCGTTTAAATGGAATTCCCATTTTACATAAATACACTTCAGTTGGTCTGGTCTGAGCCGAACACTTCTGACATTAAAGCACCCACATAAACAGCCATCCAAAATATTAAAGCAAATCATTTTCTCAACTGTTGAAAATGTCAGTGTCAAGGTTTTTCATAAAGGTCATAGTATCATTTGTTCAGACATGAGACCTTTATATAACATTAACAGGAAGTGATGATGGGAAAAGTTAGTGTCCACTGCTGCAAACACCACCAGTGGAACCGACTGTAACAACAATTATGACAGTCAGTCAAAGAAGGAGCTTGTTTTCCTGTTTGTACAGTATATTCAAATAACCAGAAAATGACAGAAACTACAATGACTGCAAATAATGTCGACACAAACAACAGTATATAAATCAGTGTGGTGCTTTTGAGGTGCCGTCATATACAGTTTTATTTGGGGTAAGGAAACATATTTATTTACCAAATATAAACTCAAAACAAATATCAGCATCATTACTTTTATATGTTTTACTGTGAAATTCAAATGCTAAATATTACTATAGCAACCACAGAAATGATCACATCAGCTGAAATAATCAGGATTTTTTTAATTCTTTCAGATCTTCCACAGTTTCCCAACACTGGAAAAATGACACTGCAATATTTGTTTTTATGGTAGAAAAAAAGTTTTCTTGTATAATATGTGGAATCTTTCCAATTAAAAAAAAGAAGAAATATTCCTTGTCCAAGCATTCTGTCTGCAAACCAAGCTTCATTCAGCTTCATTCAGCTTCATTCAGCTTCATTCCAAGTACCTGGTATTTCTAGGAATGAAATGATTCTATTCAACTGACATTAGTTTGTGAAGAAGATCCTGAAAAACTGGTGCATGTTTTTATCTGCAGCAAAATGGACGACTGTACGGCACCATTTACAGGCCTTTCAAAAAGTACCACAGACAGACTTCAGCTGATTCACAACTCTGCAGTTAGGGTACTAACGAAAACCAAGAACCCTGCAGCTAGGGTACTAACGAAAACCAAGAACCCTGCAGCTAGGGTACTAATGAAAACCAAGAACCCTGCAGCTAGGGTACTAAGTAAAACCAAGACCCCTGCAGCTAGGGTACTAAGTAAAACCAAGAACTCTACAGCTAGGGTACTAACGAAAACCAAGAACTCTGCAGCTAGGGTACTAATGAAAACCAAGAGCTAGGGTACTAAGTAAAACCAAGACCCCTGCAGCTAGGGAACTAACAAAAACCAAGACCCCTGCAGCTAGGGTACTAACAAAAACCAAGAACTCTACAGCTAGGGTACTAAGTAAAACCAAGAACTCTGCAGCTAGGGTACTAACAAAAACCAAGAACCCTGCAGCTAGGGTACTACCAAAAACCAAGAACTCTACAGCTAGGGTACTAAGTAAAACCAAGAACCCTGCAGCTAGGGTACTAAGTAAAACCAAGAACTCTACAGCGAGGGTACTAAGTAAAACCAAGAACTCTACTGGATTCCAGTAACAAACAGAATTGATTTGAAGATATTACTGACTTAAAAATCTTTGTTGTCGTGGCTACAGTTCACTGATGATCAGGTCCAACATCTACAACACTCAGGTCATCCAACACAGGGATACCAGCAACTGACAGAAATACGACAAAGAAAACTGGGGACGCAGCCTTCGCTAACTATGCTAAGTTAAGGAATACGATCCCAAAGAATATTAGAGAAGCCAGCTGAGTGAATATGTTTAAAACCAAATTAAAAACATTTTTTATTTTCATTAGCCTTTAAAGGGAGATGAAAACGAGGTTAAACATCCCAACTCTGAATGTCACATTTTATTGAAATGTTACAAATGATCTCTAATCAGTTCTTATTGAATACAATGTTATTTTATAATTATGTATGATCATTTATTGCACATGCAAATTTCTGAAAATTCTCTTTTCTTGCACTTTTATTTCTAATTTTATCTGTCTTAAGCCTTTTTCTGAACTTGTATTTTAGTTATTGTAAATTTTTTATCAATAATTTGAGCTATAATCCTTGTATGAAAATAAAGTTTATTATTATTATTATCATCATCAGTAGTTGTTTTTTTTAACTAAATCTTCCTTTTTATTTCTTCATCCGTTTCTTGCTCATCATCATGTCTGAGAATTTGCCACATGTACAATGTGACCATTACATTATGGTGATGCTGAAGCATCATGAAGCACCGTTACACTGGAAAAACTGCTGATCATTCACCTTAAATGATGGATATTCTGAAGTTTGACCAATAAAAATAACACTTGTAATAATCTGTGGTGTCGTAACATCACTGTAATGAAAACAGTGACGATGCTTTTATTTTTGCGGTGTTGAATTTCACTGTGACGGACCAAGATAACACAATCAATAACACATGCACACAAAGGCTAAAACACTGCACAACTTCCATCCCCCTGGTTTCAACAAAGATCGGATTTCAATGAAGGTAAAATAAATGATTTTAATGTTTCACAGTTAAATATATCTCAGAAATGTCACAATGTAGACATTAGTGTTGTTGTAAAACATCACTAGGAGTGTGCATGTACAATAGTCAAATCATGATGATATGCAAGAAGGACAGAAATAAATTCAAGCACAGTTGAATAGTACGTCAGAACGAAAACACCAAAAGGAAGATATTGTTATAAAAGAAAAGGCGATGTCAGATGGAAGGCATTATTTCAACTGCAAACAGGAAAACAGATACTTTTGTCTGTGCCTTCGTGAGAAGTCTTTTAAATATCAATTTTTTCCTAAACAAAAACTTCCTTTTGCATATTTTATGATTTCAGTCCCATATGAACAAAGATTAAGATCAAAACAGATAAAGAAAAGCTCAGTTCAAAAGTACGTCAGTCTAGTTTTTCTCCAGAAACTAAATAATAATGGACACAAAGACATGCTGCTACTACCCAGGGAGATAAACAGGACCAGTGTCCCCGTATCACCAACATGTTTGATCCAGAATCAATAACCAAATGAATGTGACAGGTTCTGACGCCATGTTCGAACCCTGTGGTCTTGATGCAGGAGATCAATCTCCCAATAAAAGTGGGTGGTGCTTTCAGTGGAGGAGAACTCAACTAATAGTCCAATTTAGAATTTCAGTGGTCAATAATAACTACATTGACTTCCATGTTATAAGCTATCAAAATGTAGATCATTATAAATAAAGGAAATGTTTAATATTCCAAAAAAATCTACATTTCTCAAAACTGTGAACAACGTTTGTCGATACTATCATAAAGACGCTACATATAAAACTGAAATGAATAAGACCAGTGGTTTTGTCAGAGAAAATGTTTGAAGAAATTGGAAATGAAGATACCTTCACAAAAGCTTATGGTGTATTAGCAGGTGACCAAAACAAAAAACAAGGTTTATATTTGTCAAAGAATATTCGTTAAAATGGATGTTTTATAATGTTGTTAGCAAAGGCGTTGAATCTTGTTGTTGCATGTTTCCAAGACCTTTCTGTGTGGAGTTTGCATGTCTCCAACTTGTCTGGATTCTCTCCGGATACTCTGGCTTCCTCCCACCGATTGGCTAATCTTAGGTGGCGTTTACATTAGACCGTATCCGTATCGTATTTGTTGCGGATGCACTGTCCGTGCACATTAACATGCCATAAAACAACTCCACAGGCAAAACAGTTTGAATCCGCCAGGGCCCACGTATTGAATCCAGTACGTATCTGATCTGGCGCTGTGTAAACACTGAGAAATAGGGATACGCAGTAGAGTGCTGTAGCTGACGTTGTTGTTGGTTTACATCACTGTGACGTTCGTCTCCCTGATTCGCTGCCGTTGGTCATCCCAAGTGGGTGACGCAGCTACCAGCCACCAGCTATTTGTTGACATGGAAAACAACATGGACAATGACTTTTGGACCATTCAGAACCTGCTCTCTATACTTCTGTTGGCTGTACAGATGGACCAGAAATACTTGGCGAGGAGGCGCCGGATTCTACGAGCCTTCTCTGATGCGGACACCCTGCAGCTGCAGCTACGCAAGCTGTACATGGAGCGCCGGTTTTGGGTTAGACCGGGAAGGAGTAGCGCTTGGTGGGTAACAACTGAACTATCGTTGTCCGTCCATGAAAAACTATCTTCAATGTTGACATCTTCTTGATTAATTCGAGTGACTCGTGCATGTCCGATGTGCACTGGGATCGTGTGACGTGCCTTTGAAATAGTCAGGAGATTAGCATATCTGCGTATTAGCGTTGCAGGGAGAGTGCTTCTGCTGTGGGCACAGAAATTTTGTGTGTGCACGCGAATCGTTTTAAAAATGCCTATTCCATAATCCGCTGATTCAAACCAATGTAAACGGAGCCTAAGACGCAGCAAGGCAATGAGGGGTCTGTCTTTGAACATGTGCGATGGGCATCTACACAATGTATACAAACCATCAAAGCAAATCTAAACATATGTGAGGTGAGGTAAATTTAGTATTCAGCCAGTGGATTTATGTCATGAATAATGCATGATGACTCTTACTGCTAATAGTCTACACGACTACTAAGGGTGTAAAGCAGCCAACAACCTATAGAGATAAACGCTTACAGCTGTTAGCATAGCTAATTACTAATCACCCATACATTACACAGCAGAATGCATTATCATGTGCATTCTCTACAATATGCACACATACCTGCAGACTGAATGAAAGGATTGGCAGTAATTCAGAGTTACAAAACCAGAAATACCCTGTATGACCTGTTTATTACACAGAGCTGCAGAAGCCAAAACTGAGAAACAAAAATTGCCACAGGTTGAAAATACACACCTGTCTTCTCCAGTTATCATCTCTCCATCAAAATCTAAACACTAAATACAGCTAGACAGCCATCTTTTCATGTCAATATGGAAAATTACACTTTTTTCCAAACTTCTATGATCAGACCCAGAGTAGATCAGAGCAAGATCAGATGCAGTTACTGTCTGACACATCGGTCACATAGTCAACCTTCTGGCTTGTCTGAAAACACCTATGATTGAGCACAGTCTAAGTTACTGAGGAGATTTTCTAAAGCCTGAAAATGCATGCACATGAGCAGATGCAGAAGACTCATGTCCTCTCAGATCACTAGATTTACAACATGCTGAAAAGTTATAATACAATTTTGCAGAGTGATGCTCAAACTCTATCTACCACTGTATCTTAAAGCTGGAGAAGACAGAGGAAAAGGCAAATTATGCCTCATTTTAAGTTTCACACTCTCTACTGCATCCTCTTCTGCCCTCCTATGGGGAACCCTTCCTATCTGACAAGCCGATACGTTTGTATAACCACTAAGGACATCCTCTCTCTGAAACACTGTGTGATTAGCCAGAGTCTCCCATTAGAAAATGCTGTAAACTCTGAAATCACATCTAAGCTAACGTGTACAACTTGTGGTTTATTCCAACAACCTTTAAAGTTAGGATGGAATTTTGACCCTGTGATCTCAAAAATAAACACATAGCCCAGTTGTCACAGTCAGCTGTCTATAGCCTATATATAACATCACACACACATCTAAATTTCTCCATTTGCATGTATTTAACAGGATATACGTTGTTTCATTATGTTTGTGTCTCATGTTGATGTTAAAATAGGTAACCTTCAGTGAATGAAGGTGAGAAAAACAGCTGAATTCTTAAATTTGCCTCATTTAGTATGTTTCGACACTAAGTTGCAAACAAACACACACAGACCAATTACAGTGTAGGCCATCTGTCTTGTTCTTCTCTCTGAGGCTTCCTATAGGAATTCATTAAAAAGAGCATTCCAGTCGTCCTCACCATGGTTTGCTAGATGTGGTTACATCAGATGCATAGGAAGTCGAATACTTTACAGTAATGACGCGGGTCAGTCATGTGTAAAGGGTGTGACAGATGGTATTTTTCACAGCTATGTATTTACATTTGAGGATCCCTCCTCTCATTAGAATTGGAGAAGCAGATTTGGCAGTCTCCACTGATTAAATAGCTCCTTTTCACATTGGACAGTCATAGTGCTACAACACATAAAATGCATGATTTAAGAATGGGTGATTTCAAGTAAGAGCAGCATTTTTCTTCACTTTTGCGCTCAATAGCAGTGTGATACCAAATACTAGAACATTATATAGCAATACCCCTATATGTGTTTTCTAGCAATCAAACCAAAAAGAGGAACTCTCAGGTTTTTCTAAGGCAGTTTTTTTTCCAGGATTTGAGGAGTTGCTTTGACTGGTCAGTGTACTTTACATTGATTTCTCTTTTTAAAGTTATCTCCATTTGCCATTTCCTGCTGTGTCCTCTCTGTCATCCATCCAGCCACCCCCCGTGGATGTTTTTGCTTGGTAAACCCCCCCTGTCTAGCCTCCATTCACAGCTGCCGATTGCCACTCCAGGTTTGAAGCATAGTGAGTAAATGTTTGTCACCAGCCAAACCCAAAGAGCAGGATTTGAGAACCACTGATTGAGTTCTTTTCTTTAGTCTCTCTCTCATCTTTTTTCCTGTCCTTTCTTTTTATGCTCATTCTTACTTTTGCTTTCTCTGTTTCTTTCCATATGGATCTATTGATCTCTGACACTGAGCTACCAGTTTCTCAGTCAATTCTGTCAGCCCATTCCTTTCTGTGATTGTGCATAATCATCCGAGCCAGACCTGTTTCAAGTTTCTGGAACCCTGCTAAGACATGCTGTTTCTGTGATCAATCAAGCCCACATGGTGTTCTGTATCCACTAGCAGGACAACAGCCATATGCAGCAGCCGAAACACACAAGTTCATTTCCAAAGTGAAGAATTACAAGTTAAACAACAAACCGTAAATTAGACTTTTCATTCATTGTATTTTTGATTTAATCCCTCCGTTACGAAGTGGAACATGTAGTGGCTTCGGTCACATTACAAACAGCTTGTATTAAGTATTGATGCTGTGCTTTCCAAACGCAACACACGCATAGCTGCGCGCACACACAGAATCTCTCCTGAGACTACACTGTTCCAGTCCGATTGAAGCAGGTCATTCCTCATGACTGGAATTAGTCATAAAGTACATAGTTAAAATTATGACACACACACACACACACACATGAATGCACACCTATTTCATCTTTTTATGGGATAAAGAGAAAGATAAGTGCATTCATTTAATGTTCATGAACTTAGCGCTACTTTCTCCATCCCAGTGAAGAAGCTGAAAAACCTCTCTCAGAACACCCAGTTACATGTTTTCCTTCCCAACAGTACAACACAACGCATAGACAAACTGTACATAATAGCACTGGCAGTTATCCCAAGAGCATCCTGTTTTCTCTGCCCTCTCCCAGTATCCTCTTGTATCTTTCCCGATATAGAACATAGTTATGAATATTTTATAATATGCTCTGTATGTTTCACTCCTGCCAACCTTAAAAGTGTACAATTTAATTTGAAACTACAGCTATAACAGTTTCCTTGTACAAATATACTATGACATTTAAAAAACGTCCATGAAAATCTGTATTATCTCCAACAAAAAACCTACTCTAATGCAGCACTTACTCCTACTAAAGCGTCACTTGAAAACTACAGAATTGAGATGTTTTAAAGCAGGGGTTCCCAAAGTGGGGTACGTGTTCCCCCAGGGGTACTTGGAAGAAGTTCAGGGGGTACTTGAAATTTTTTGGGGGAAAATGCATTAAATATGCTCTCATGTTCTGAAGATGTAATAAATAATGAGAATTAATGCTGAAATATAAAACACAGTAAATAAATTCATATAATAAGTTTGAAACTCCTGGCTTTGGTTCATTTCAAAATTCAATTTTGTTTGGCATTGTTATTGTTGTTGTTGTTGATGATGAGTTTATTTGAGTAATTAAGTCAATTTTTGTTGATGAATGGTTCATTTATTCATTCATGACCATGTCATTTATTTTTCTTAGCAAAGAAAGAGGGCACTTTTTAGTTTATATTTTGAACAAAGTTAGCTTCTAAAGATTTATTATTTCAAATATATTAGAAATACATTGTTTGTTTGTTTGTTTACAAAGACACCTTTGGCACAGAAACCCATTTTGCCTCATGTTTTCTATTCGAATTGCTGAAGTCAGAGTAGGGGGAACTTGGCTAAAAATATATATTTAAGGGATATTTAAGGGTGTACTCCACTGTAAAAAGTTTATGAACCACTGGTCTAGGTCAAAGGTCAAGGTCAAAATCAAATTTTGGATATAATTTTTGAACTATTCATCTTATAATGAGCACTTGATCTTTGAATTCTGCATCTTGTGTGTATAGATTTTGACCTATTGTTGACCCAATTGTTGGTCAATACCTAAAAAATTAAAATGGACTATAATAATTTTTAACAAAGGAAATAGAGACTTAGTTACTATTATTGACAGATAGGAAACCTGATATGGGCTTCAAAATGGCATCATGACCTTTGACCTTGAGTGTCCTTGAAGGGTCTAAATCAAGGTCACAAGATTTTAAATGGTCGTAACTCCAGAAACAGTGGTGATAAGTACTCAGTTACTGTTGTTGAAAGATAGGAAACTACATCTGGGCTTCATGACCTTTGACCTTGGGAAACCTTGAAAGGTCAAACCCATCATCTCATATTTTGAGAGGGAGCTGTCCATTAAAAAAGCTAAAATGTTTGCAAGGGGTGGGGTTTGTTGTGCCTGGCACCACTAGTTCTTAACTGCTTTTCTTTGATCTCTATAGAAAATGTCATGAGGTCAAAGATGAAAAGGAAAAGATACAAGAATAAGAAAAGAACAAAGAAAAGATATAACCTGAGATAACCTGCCTGAACCAGGGTTGGAACTGAAATCAGCTAAAAAAAAAAAAAAGAATAAGGCTTGACTATGAGTCACGCTCATCCCCTGTTCACTCATTTTTATCAAAAATGAATCATCGTAATTATATCAAAATAGTAAATCCAGAATATGTAAAGCGACGTCGAGAAACATGTGGTCATTCTTAAGTTAACTTCAGAAATTCAGCATCATCTGCCTCCATTTTTAAACACACTTCCTCCTCCCTGATTGGACAGCTTTTCTCTTCCTGCTGGAGTGTTTAGCATCGCTATTTACAATTTAGTTTTATGAATGTGCCTGTGACCAAACAACCCTAAAATTAACAATATTACTTAAAGCTGCAGCTACAGCATTTAAAATGAGGATATAACTCATGCACAGATTCTGCTGTGTAAACTTCATATTTATTGCACCAAGTGTTTGAAGCACAACACACATCAGTGTATTGAACGGTTGTGGCATAAGATGTGGATCGTTAGTTAGTCGCTGCTGCAGTGAATTGTGGGCCAGCGTTCTGTCCTCTTCTTAGGTAAAGGATGGTCCAGTGCATCCTATGCTAAAGGAGATAATAACGATGCATTGACGCTCCTTTCCTCTGCATTTAGAACACATACTTCCAGTTCATTTGACTCAGTTAGGAACCTTCATTCATTTATTTTCCAAGCCGTTTAATCCAAGGGTGCTGGATCCTACCCCAGCTACCCCTGGACAGGTTACCAGTTTATCATCATGAACAGACAAACTACTACTGTATTTACTCTGACATTTACACCTACAGGTGGTTTACATTGACCAGTTGATCTATTAAAGGAGAATTACAGAAGTTTTACAAACATATTCCATCTGTTTGAGGAGAAAGTATGTGGTCCAAAGTGAAAATCGTGAGAAAATTTCATGCGGGCATTTGGCAGTTTGGCATTTGTGGCATTTCTATCAAAGCAGGCGCTAACGAGCAAGCATTTAACCTTCTCTCAAGCTCTTAATGTCTATTAAAATGCTTTGGAGCGGATTGCCCGTGGTGTGTGGGCCCACTGCATATAACCCGGTGGATAATGATAGCATTAGCTAGCACAGACATGATACATTTGGAGCTTTTAGAATCAGCGCATATAACCATTATGTTCCAGTTTCCACAGTATAGTCATACAATCAAATAATCCAAAATGTTGTTTTAGTTCCGCCAAAAATGACCCAAAATAATAAAATTCTGAAGGGGCATCAACAGTGCACGGATAGCAGCCAAGTAAAATCACAGCAGGAACTTTACAAGTGCGCTACTTCCGGCACAGTCACGTGACAGTCATGGCGGAATGCTAGTCCCTGTGTAAACAATAGTAAGTATGACAAGGTTCATTTCTGTTTTTCAGGGGCGTTTTTGGTGGAAATTTTCTCACGATTTTCCCTTTGTACAACTTAGGGGCTGTTTACACATACCTGGGTATTTTTAAAAACGCAGACATTTGCCTTCGTTTGGACCTTTCGTTTACACACAAACAGTTTTTTTCCCTTAAAAACGCATCTTTATAAAAACTCCAGCAAAAGTGAAGATTTTCCCAAAAACTCCATTTTGCGTTTGTGTATAAAGAGACTTAAACTGAGTTTTTGGCTAACTTGGCGCCACATAGCAGTATTTGTACATCTGGCAGGCATGGATACACTCAGCATGGCAGCATTTATTTTATTACGAGCTATATTTGCCTCGAAAAATAAAAATAATCAGAGTAACAGACCAGCAGAGACGCATTAGGGCTTGATGAGTCGCAATTGTGCACCTTCTTCTGAACAACCAATCAGCACGCCCATACCGCAAACCTCAGCGATTTTGGGTCCGACCGGGACGCACTGCTATCTGGTGTTGAAAAGGAAGTAAGCAAATCGGTGGCAATTCTCTCTAAGGCTTCTGATTGGCTTGTGTGGAATTGTCTTTCGTGTAACACTACCACCGACAGGCTTGGCGTAGTCTTAACAGCTCTTGACATCCTATTTATGCGGATCAATATAAGCGTAAATTTTAAAAAAATGTAGCTGTGTAAACGAGGATATTCTGGCAAACGGAGTTGAGAAAATGTGCGTTTGTAAAAATAGCCGGGTATGTGTAAACGTAGCCTCAGACAGTACCTCATGCATTTCTTCATTAGCTATAAACAGCTGATATAGAGAAGCTGCCTCCTAACAAGTAAAATATATTTCAGAAAAAAAAAAAAGAAAAAAAGCATCGCCGCTGTCGAAGTGTCTGTTTTCTGAGCATGGCACTAATGATCAACAGTTGAACACAAAGAGGTCCCACTCCACTTTGTCAAGTCACTGTGCACCTGTCATTCACCTGTCACTGCCAAAAAGGTGATGAGAATGATGAAGTGTCAATTTAGCTCTCAGTAGAGAGTAGAGAGCAGTTATTAAATGAACAAAGGGGTGATTTTGGACATAATTATCTTCTGTCTTATTAATTGTCTTTTGCTTGTCAGATTTATCTACCGGATCCCTCAGGAATTTTATGGTCTTTCTTTATTTTTTTTTTTTTACCTGCTGCAAACTCCTTTTTCTGCCAAAGGGCCATTGTTGAAGCAACAGTTTTCTGTAAGTGCATCAAAAATCAATGAATCAAAAAGACCTGGCTCTCATAGGGTAGTGGAGGAAAGAAAAAAAGGATTTGCACACCCTTAGAATTTTACAGTTTCCAATTTTATCATGAAATAACCGCAGAAAAATAGTTTTTGTATTTTAAAAGATGTGGCTGCATCAGACAAATGGATGCAAATGGAGTTTTTTTTCTTCTTTCTTTCTTTTTTATTTATTTGACAGGGACAGTGCAGTAAGGTTGGACAATTAATCGAATTTTGATGGTGATTTCCATTGTTACTTGTCACGATCATAAAAACACCGTAATCAAAGAAAAACGATTAATGTCTCCTGTATGTAACAGGAATGTATATGGACTGGGTATTCAT
>JAPTYR010000026.1:13829128-13840966 GCA_029814505.1 Siphamia roseigaster | reverse complement strand
CATACTGACGGAGATTTTGTACTGAGACGTCTCCAAACAATACGCCGCATCGTCGTCGTGGGGACGGGGCCTTAGTCTTATATCGGGACTTACATGCATATCAGAGTGTATTTACCTGATGTATCTCCTGCCAGCCATTCTCATCCACACAGCCAACCTGTGCATGGTCGTGCAGCAGAAGCTCACAGCAGTAGGGGTCTCCACCTACCATTGAACTATGGTAGAGCGGAGTCAGCCCCCTGCTGTCTTTGTAGTCAGGTGATGCACCCAAGTCCAGCAACGTCTAGTGCAAAAAGACTAGTGTTAAGGGGAATGTTTCAGAAATCACTGAAGTTCATAAAATCGGCTGCATCAATAGCATCTTTCAGGCGTGCAACACCTATACATTCTACAAACTCTTTTATTGAAACAGTCAATACTCAGCTTTAAATACAATAAATTAGTTTGTATATAGAAATCTACTGTGTGTCAGTCAAACACCCCTTCATTTAACGGGTGTGTAGTGTGTCTAGTACGTGTTAGGTGGTGTAATATAATGGGATGCATGCATGAGGGGCACCAGCTCATGAGCTGAGCATCAGTACTGGCTCATATTCACCTTTTTGTCTCCCATCAACAAATAGGCTGATATTCAGTGATGCTCGTGATCAGTGTTAAACTGACAATGTTTAAAAGGCTCTCTGTCTGACAACTGATAGCCGAGCTGTTTCCTCAAAAGCCTTTCAATTCAGCAGCCACATATTCAACATACTATTTAAGAGATTTTAGGAGTGTCTTGCCTGAATTTTTCCATTAGCATGTGTTGTGCATCCATGGTAATACAACAATGTAGGTCAAGTTCATTGATGGTCATTTTTATAACTATTTGTCTACTGAATGCATGTCCTCAAAATGTATACTTGGTTTGTGAGATTTTAGACAAGTGTCCCATTACAAAAAAACAAAAGTCTTGAACAAAGTTTTAAAATCCACCAAAGAGTCATCAAAACCACACAAAAAAACCTCACAAAAGATAATTGTGTACTGTGAAACATTATTTAAAGAAATAACCTTGAACATGAAATTAATCAAACTAAACCTCAAATACAAATACCTCATATATGACTCATGCTCTGGTGACACTGAATATCTGGATAATGAGCAGGAGTAAACAATCCTGTTTCAATAGTTGTGGTTCCACAGGAAATAAATTATATGACTCATGTAAACCCTTTCATTCAGGCTACAAGCCTCCTCAAACCAACCTCATCGAAGGTCATTCAATGAATATGTCAATCTCTTCAAAGAGGACATGTTAAGCCTCACATACTTACTCAAGCACCCTCTGTGCTCAATTGCCCAAATGCCCTCTGCCAGAGATTGCCTGCCTGCAAACTCTCAGAAGTAAAAGTTTGCAAGCAAGCAATTGGTATAGCAAAAGAAATAAAAGGGATGAGTCAGCTTTCTGCCATGATTATGTGTGTTGCACTTGTGTGTGTTGCACTTACTATAAGCGCTGTATGGTTTTTGCTGCGCACGGCCTTGTGTAGGGAAGTAATGCCATCTTTTGTTCTGAAGTCCAGATGAGCCCCTCCACTCTTCAGCACCTTGATTAGCTCCGCGCATCCCTCCAATTGTGCCGCCAGTGTTAGAGGACATTCTGCGAAACCAAGGAAAAAAAGAGTTTTTTTCACCAATTTCATGGTAACTGAAGTCGTCAATATCTGATGACACAATTCCCCTCAACACTTGTTGAAATTGTTGGTTTACATTTTCAGTGAATCTGGATTTGAATAACTGTGTTTGCTAAAATGACTGCCCTTCGCCAATCGGCCTAAGTGATTGCTTCCTGTTGGTGTTAAATCAACTTATTCTCATGCTTCCTTCGCCTCACAGCTCATCTGTCACACTACAGGTCACCTAACAGGGAAATCTCTTTCATGGCTGGACAAACATTTGCATAAACATGAGGAGATTAGCTGAGAGAGTAATCCAGCTTTATTCAGCATGCAGTAGGCTTATTTCACAAAGGCCATACTTTGTCATTTTGTAGTAAAAACAGAGGCAGAATGACCGGAAGAAGAATAAAATAAGACAATTCATATCAAGGTTGGGGGAGAAAAAAAACAATAAATGAGGATACGATGGGTCATTTACAGTCATTCTCACCTCCTGTGTCTGGATCATGGAAGTTGGGATCGAGGCCTTTTTCCAAAAACCTTGAGACCTTTTCGATGTTTCTCTGCTGCACATACTCCATAAACTTCTTCAGGTTTGCCTAATGGAGGGAGGGAAGGGAAGGGAGAGAGGTGGAAGTAGAGGAAGAGACAGATGTGATCGGGTGATGTCAGACTCATGTGGATGGGGATGTTTAATAATGCAGATAAGAGATGAAAGCAAAGTCGCAGCTCTTCGCTTCTGTGTTTGAAGGTTTTAGTTCTGTTCTATCATGCCAAGCAAATGGACCATGTGCACTAGTGTGTGTGTGTGTGTGTGTGTGTGTGTGTGTGTGTGTGTGTGTGTGTGTGTGTGTGTGTGTGTGTGTGTGTGTGTGCGTGTATAACCTATTATAAGATGGACCAAACAAAGACAGTGGAGATGCTCTAAAATAACACAGTAGAGAGGACCTTTTCCTTTTGAGATTAGTCCTAAGAAAATGAGACCTGGAGGCTTATCTCAAATTCACAACATATACCTTACAGCAATACTTATACCTGATTGGGTCAAACATTAATATCTGAAAGCCTTTGCTCAAAACACACACAACAAAATGTACGCATGCATGTACAGTACACTAGACCCTCCCCAAATCCTAGTACAAAAACACACACAAATACGCTCACACAAACAAACACATTTAATTTCCTATGCGACTTATGATTAAAACTATTCATTATTCTGCTGATGGGTGTAAGACTGTGGAGAACAGAGTGAAAAATGAATCTCTGAGAAGTGTCTGATGCAAACATTTCACACAAATTACTATAGTCATTATAATCTAGGTCATAATATACCTCAGACATATAATAATGTCCAGAATATATGTGTGTAATAATTATGTCACATAGTAACAGAAGGATTTATTTAGAAATGAGGAAAAATGAACGTGCAAGACTACAATGAACATATAAAACATCACTGAAAACAATATATCTTAATAAAGCTCAATATATCATGAGAATGTAATTACACCATCTCTGCAGTATCCCAAATGAGCTTCACAGAGAACTTTCATTACTATTGCATTCTCTCAAGGTTTCTCAGCCTTGTTCATTACATAACAGCCACATGTGTGAAAGCCTACAGCTACACAAACATACACAACTTAATTACTTGGCACAGTACAGTCAAAACAGCAAACGTACACAAGCATGCACACTTCCAACCAAGTGTGTGAAGATGATACAGCAGCCATTGTGACACTCACCATGTGCGGCATAATCTACTGTGTATCCCTCGTTCTGAAAAGTAACACCTCCTGGATTTCACATCACACACTCCTTTTCTCTTTACACCAAGTGATCTGCAGCCAGCTTGCCCCTACAAGCCTGCCTTTTGGTTTAACACACCACACTGTCATGCTGCGAGAAGCTGTCGTCCGCTACTCTCCCCATCTCCAAGTCAAACCGAGTGAGAGAAATTCACTTTAGCCTTTTCCTTTTTTTTTTTTTTTTCAGATGTTCTGAGAGGCAGTTGTTATGGTGATGGGATACAAAGACAGCTCTGGAAGCCAATGTACACAGGAGTAGAGCATTGAGTGTTTGCAAGTGTGTTTCTGTGTGAGTGTCCTGCATAATGCCTAGAATGCCTTGAAGAGGCTCAGGGATGATTTGCCTGTAATGAGCTGGATTTGATGTGGGTTATTGCCTGTTGAACAGAGGGCTGATAAAAAAAAGGCTTTATAATGATTTATCTGCTTTAGTGACGGTCTTAATAAAACCATTATATTTTCTCACCCATGTTTTTTTTTTTCTCCATCTGTAATAAAGACTCAAAAACACAGACAAAAACAACATGTCTCTCAAGTTGCAGTGACAGTATGTTAAATATATTAATGGTGCTAATTACAATTGTAGCAATGATCAAAAAGGTCTGGCATGGATCCAGTGCGACAGTCAAACCTCTACGCACCTCTGACAAAATGCAATTTGTAAACAGCAATTATCTTCGCAAAAGGAATAATTTGCAATAAATCCTTCTCTTTCAATACAATCTACTTTCATAGACATGTCAATACAATCTAAGCAGAATAAATACACAATATATGCAAGATTACTTCAAGTTCTGCTCCAAGTAAATCCATCTGTAAATTTGAAGTGACAGGCAGATATTAAATGACTTAGACAGAGCTGATGCCACTAGTTGTGAGAATCCAAGTTTCAATAAATAAGCGATATTCAAGTCCTGATTTCAAACTCAAAAACATTGCCAAAATTGCCCTGATTTAATCCTTTTGTAATATAAAAAGTCTTCCCAGCTTTAATCTCTGCACCTCTTTCATGTAGTCTTCTTTATATATTAAAATTGTCTTTCTTCCTGATTTAGTCAAAAACTCTGTCAAGTTCCCAGTCTGAACAAAATAAGAGGAAAAGCCTTCAGCTGTTTCGCAAAAATGGAGGATAGTTTGGTTTTTTGTTTAGCATTTTTTTAAACATCTGTCATTATTACTTATTGCAGTTAACAACAGGCATTTGACATTCAGCAGTATATTATGGGTGAATACTCGATTCTGTTTGGCTGCTGGGTGTACATTAAAATGTGATAATGGACGCCTATGAAAGTTCCAGTCAAATAGCCTGTTCTAAATCATTGCGCTGGCTCTAATGCTAGTTGGTAACCATGGCAACAGAAACTCAGAAGAAGCGCTAGTTATTTCACAGTTTATTTATTCCAGCAACAAGACAGTAATGTTTATAAGAACATTTGAGTGGGGATTTTACATGTTGTTCCTGAACGCACCGTAGTGTGAAAGACCCGTATGTGTGCTGATGTCCAGGCATGAATGGGCATGTGAATATCAACATAGCAGAGCATGGTCTGTTTGTATGATGAAAACAACTAGATAAGTGTCAGGCATGGACAGACGAAAGACCCAGATGCGTCACGTTCAAAGAGTTTATTAAGGGTTAAGGGGGAAAAGGGAGTGATGGCTTGTGTCAGAGTTGGGGTCCAGGGAGTCCAGGCTGAGGTACGGATGTGGGATGATCTGGGGCTGGGTCAGGAACAGGCTGAGGTCAGGAGCCGGTATGATCGAGTAGTCTGGGCTGAGGTACAGTTGGGGAGAAAGCGAAGACCAAACCTGGGACAGACTAAAGGCCAAGACCAGACAGAACAGGAAGATACACGAGTCCGGTTCAGAAGGCAGATCAGGTTACCGGGACGATGGACAAGACATAATCGTTCAGGGCAGAATTCATCGTCAGTTTCCAGGAATCAGATGTAGAAATTGCCAGCAAACAGGAGAGTCACAGTTGCAGACGATTTGACAGAGAGGCACTGAAAAACTGGGGTTTTTATACACAGACCAAGACAAAAGGTGACATGGGACAGCCAATGGTGGCTTCAGAGAGTTAACCAGATCCAATCATGGTTGATTGGCAGCAGAGTCAGTGGAGGTATAGTGGCAGCAGACTGCTTGATTGTTAAGCGGCAGCAGGTGAGCTTGATAGTGGAAGAGCATGAGAATGGCAGGTGATAATGAGTGGAGTGTTACCAACAGAGTGACACAGCAGACACCACTACATCTACAACTACATCAACCACCAGGGTGGCACCAAGTCCCGTTGGTGTCTGGGGGTGGTGCAACGCCTGTTGTAATGGGCCCACAGGCACCTTCTGAGCCTGCGAACGATGTATTTGCCTGGCGTGGCCAACATGGCAGCAGACCTGCTGTCCCACCGGAACCCCAACCCGGGAGAGTGGAGGCTCCACCCAGCTGTGGTGCACGCCATCTGGGAGGGCGGAGGTGGACCTCTTCACCTGCCAAGAGTCAATGCACTGCCCCCTCTGGTTCAGCCTTGCTGGCCCCAGCCCTCTGGGCCGGGAAACGCTGGCGCATGCATGGCCGGAACGCCGTCTTTATGCGTTCCTCATGGACCACCATGAGCTGCTCCTTGTCGCCCCTTGGTGGACGTGCCAGGTATGGTTTCCCACTTTGCTGCACCTTCTCGATGGGGAGCGGTGGTACCTGCCGGTGAGGAGGGACCTGCTCTTGCAGCTGGGGGGGCAGATATGGCACCCGGATCTGACACGGCTGCAACCGCTGTAGGGCCAGACCCTCTGCTAGGGTTGTGCGAGCTGGCGGTGGTTTGCAAAGTTCACCACTCCCGGGCGCCCTCCACCAATGCCCTGTATACCAACAGGTGGAGAATTTTTTTCAGCTGGTGCCAGGTGCAGGGGCAGGTGCCTACGCACTGCCTCCTTCCAGCCATCTTGCAGTTCCTCCAGTTGCTTTTCGACAAGGGTCTCGCGCAGTCCACCATCAGGGTGTATGCGGCCGCCATCTCGGCACGACATGCCAGGGTTGAGGGGAGGACGGTAGGGTCACATCCCCCGGTGGCCCCATTCTTGAAGGGCGCTCTCCATCTGAGACCACCCCAGCGGATTCAGGTGCCCTCGTGGGACCTCCCCCTGGTGCTGCAGGCGCTCTGCGATGCACCATTTGAACCCTTGGAGACGGCGGATATGTCCTGGCTCTCTATGAAGGTTGCCTTTCTCCTCACCATCACGTCTGCGAGGCGTGTAGGGGAGCTGCACGCATTGCCTGCTGGAAGGGACTGCCTGTAGTGGCACTCTGGCGGCAGTGGGATCACTCTATGGCACAACCCTTCTTTCCTCCCGAAGACACTCTCGTCCACTTTTGTCAACCACCCTCTTAGCCTAGCGTCATTCGATGTGGCCCCTGGGGAGGTGTCTGGCTCGCAGCCATAACTTTTATGTCCAGTGCGTGCCCTCAGGGCTTATGTCTCTCGCACGGAGGGCTTCCGACGGTGTGACGCCCTGTTTCTTTGCCACACAGGGCCGAGGCGTGGTCAGGCGGTTTCCAGGCAGCGGCTGTCACATTGGATTATCGACACCATACTACATGCTAATGGCTGGAGTGGCTCGCTTCCTCCCCAGCCAGTACGGGCTCACTCAACGAGAGGCATGGCAGCCTCTTGGGCTTCACTGAAGGGTGTGCCCCTTTTTGACATCTGCAGGGCAGCCTCATGGGCTTTAAGCTGTACTTTTACGCGGTTTTATCGGGTCAACGTTGTCCCCCATAATCCCGTGGCGTCTGCGGTGCTCCCTGGCCCATCTCACCATGTCTAGGTACGGGTGGGCACTCCTCGTGACCTTGTTGGTATTGGTCATCCGTGTGCTGAAAGCACCGCCTCTGGCGGTCAGGAGACACTAAATAGAACGAAGGTTATGTATATAACCACGGTTCCATGAGTGTCAGATGACCGCCAGAGCTTGGCAGTCATTCGGAGTGGCCGCGAGAAGATTGCCAAGAGGTTGCTTCCTGGGTTAGCCGGCTTTTTATTCCGGGTCACAGAGTGACGTCACCCAGGTCACAGGTGACTTTGTTGTTATTATTACTCGACCTGCACGTTTGTGTGATGGACATCCATGTGCTGAAAGCACCGCCTCTGGCGGTCATCCGACACTCATAGAACCGTGGTTATATACATAACCTTCGTTTTATAAAATAGACTGAGGAAGAGAGATAAAGGCTGTAATCAGTGTGACTCAACAACACACTGTCTTAGGACTACTGATGATCTCTCAACATGCATCTCTTCAAGTGCTTATCACAATAAACTGAGTTAGCATCACTTCTATCAATCTAAAACCTTTTATCAGAATAACTCGTCATACTGACCTGTAGCAGGGGTGTGTGCACATGGGAGACAATGTGAGGTAGCCTCCTCCATTCTCGAATGGCGAGGCTGGAAGCCATCTCCACCAGCCGCTCTATGAAATTGAGCTGCTGCTCCTCTGGGTGACAGATTGCCAGGTAGCCACGGTGCATGTTCACCTTCCATGCCATCTCTTTGGGACAGCTCAATTCAACCTGAAATTTAAAAAAAAAAGTGTCTTAAAAAAAACAAACAATCAAACAAACAAGCAAATACAAAATTGTCAACAACAGATAGTGGCCAGAAACGTATGCATACAGGTGCAGTACCATTAATGCTGCTAATTCTATGGGGGGGGGAGAGACATTTTTTTTTTGAAAACTATAAAATATACAATATAAAATAAATATATATATAAAAACATTTATTTTATATTATATGTAGGACTGTTATTTTAGGTGGAAATCCCAGTATGGGGAGATCTGCACTCTCCAAGTGCTATAACGTTTTTGATATAACGTTTTCAACAACTGAATCAGGAAGGATCAGTAGTTGAGATGGTGAGTGGAGGAGAAAAATCTGAAGGTGCACAGTCGAGAGGAGGAGGAGAGGTCTGAAGTTAAAAAAAAAACAAAAAAAAAAAACACAGGGAATCTGGCTGGGACCCAATATGGGCAAATTTCAGCCCCTGGCTGTACCACACAAATAAAGGGGAGCTTTAAGCATCGTGCAACTATTATTTGTAATCATCATAATTGTAAAGTTTAAACTTAAGTTTAAATTTGAAAAAAAGTTTAATTGTTTCCAAATTATCAAATTCCTTATCCAAAAAAAATTACTAAGTTGATGGTGAATTTACAGTGAAATTAATATTTTTCATTTAATTACAACAAATGTAAATTTGTTGATGCAAGTTTGCGCTATGGCATTTCAAACTATCATAAAAGTAACTCGCACGAATACGCTTCAGTTTGAATTTAAGTTGAATTCACCAATGTAAATTTGATTGTGTGGCTCTGCTGGAATGTTATGCAGGTTATGCCACCAACACAGGTAAAATAGTCAGAAGCCATATTGGCACAAGTTTTAGCTGCTTCAGTTAAATGTCGCATATAATTTTGGAAGCCATTATTGTTTAAAACCAAAGATTTCAGGTTTGTCTCTGCCTGCTTTGCATAGGAGCTTCAGTTATGACTGCCTTTGACCCAGTCATCAACATGGAGCAGGATGCAATCCTGGGAGGCTTTAAGTACCTTTATTTCCTTACCAAGAGGGAACAGATGCATCACACTAATTATCCAGCTCTTTTGGATCTGGTGAAATTACTGGGCTGTGACTATTTCAAAAAGCTCAAAGTAATGTTCCTTTGATTGTTCGCATTTTTTAATAAAACAGCTTTAAAATCTTAATATGCGTTTAATTCATCAAATTCTTATTTGTCATCAATATTAAACAATTTCACCGCTACCAGCAAAGCAGCAGTGGTACTTCCCATGCAGGCCATCACCACAGTTTTTAAAAACCCAAGGGCAAAACCTGCTAACCACAACCTGCAATATCAGACCTTGTGATTAATAATTCTGGAAAAGATAAATATAACAGATGGTTCAGGAAATATATTGTGTACCTACAAAATTAACTAGACACATGTTACCTTGATACAGGAGTCACATAAAAAAAATAAACCGTTAAGAGGCAAAGCTAAAACGTACTTCTGGAAATGGTTTCTGTGAAAGTATGTATTTGTTAAGATTCGGTGTAAGTAACAGAATATTAGCTAAATTGTTCGACTCTGGGCAATGATGTTGGATACTGCACATGCATTTTGCCCTGTAGTTGTTAGTTCACCAGGAGCAGGCTTTTAGCTCGGGGGGCGTTTGGGTGTCTTTTGAATGACCTGTACTAAAAATAATAAGAAATTGGACGCCCTACTATTTTTGGAAGGACGCCCTATTTTTTTCAGCCAGTGTTTTCTCCAGTAACCTTGCTGAATGTGTTCAAAATTCGCCAAATCCAAGCTTTACGGTGAGTGCTGTTATGCACCTTTTTCACGCTCTCTCTCTCTTTTTTTTTTTTTCGGGACAGGCTGCCGGTGTGCTCTGTGGGTATCTAGGTGTGGTAGTTATCTGATTTTTTTCTGGGTCCGAGAGGCAGGGTGGGCCAATCAGAGGCCACTCAGGCCAGTAGCAAGCGAGAAGGGCAAGACTATTGGTTTGTTTGATTAACACCCACCCCAACAGTCTGTGTCAAACACCGATGACGACACTTTCTCCGGCCTCCTGATTTTATTTTAATTATTGTGGAGAAGTAGTTTCGGGTCTTGAAGCATGACACGATTGAATTTGCAAAAACTGTAGCACAATATTAAAATTGGGAACAATTTATTTATTGCCCGCATTATCTTGCCCCACGGCTGTCGTTGAGTAGATATCTTGTCACACAATATCTTCCGAAGTGCACCAAATGTGAAAGAAGTGATATGGGTGTGTAGAGTGGTGTGTTTTCATTCAGAAAAAAGGTCACACGTGCAAAAAAACGTTGTTTCCCTTTAAGTAACATGAGAAGTGGAGCAAATGACATTAAAGATAAATGTGGTGTCATAAATAGTGTGAAAAGTAAATGCTGGTAGATTTACAGCTCTGTAATTGTGACTCTGATCTGGACAAAAACATGTGGGTCCACCATGAAAACTGTGGACAAACCCACATGGGACCCCTCTATGCAGTAGCCCAAATGTGAGCCTTCTGGGGCCCGCATGGACCTGCTGTCTGGGGTGGTGGAGCAGATGTGTCAGGTGGAACTGCTTCTGCGTTGGGATTTTCCTGTGTCATGGCAAAGGCATCGGTCTGGTTTCCCTCTGGATGATGGTGGAGCTGAGGGATGAGTCAGTGGGGAGTCGTCCAGGTCAGGATCCAGCTTCCAACGGGACAACTGTGCACAGTCCAACCCAGGGCCGGATTGGGCCTTGGAGGAGGAATTAGAGTACTGGTACATTAAAAAAGATAAAACTAATAACAGTTCTTTCACAATGCTTTTTATTCGGTTTAAATTCAGGTAAACTTGACTTCACTTTAACAATATGGGTTAATCCAAATTAAAATAAAACAATATATAAAATTAAGAATAAAAGTTGTTTGTACAGTTATTTAACCAATCAAACTGCTGGTGTTCTACTGTAGCTTCACTACACATATTTAGGCTGTTAAAACATCAAAAGCCTCTTCAGCAAAGCACTTCTTTCTGCAAGTTTGTTCATGACTATAAATAATATAATAATAATAATAATATACTCTGATGTATATGGCTCCATGCCTTCATACCACCCTTAATGAAGGGGCTGTTTGCTGTAGCAGCTGCAAATACCAAACTGATACAGTGACTTTGTTTTGTCACTGAACATCAGCCATTTGCAGTTGGTGCCTCGCTTGTTGTAAAACACTTTAGATACAGTGAGTGTTTTGGGCTGCTGAGGATGGAAACAAAAAAATGTGTGTATGTCCTGCCTTTGAGGATGTGAAAACTAATCAAATGGCTCCTGATGTAAACTATCAGCTGCCTGTGGGATCTCCTGCTGCACTGCTGCTGTCTCAGTAGTCCCTCGGCCTCCCTCTCACCATCTGACTCATCTACATTATAGTATAGACATGGACAATTTTGGATTAAACAATGATTACCTATTAAATGTTTGCGCATTTTGACTTTTGCATTTTCAGCTATTAGTTCATTTTATTTCTCGCTACCCGTTTCCTCAGTGGTCCTGGCCTCTTCATGCCGACTGCATTCCCCTTCAAACTGCAACTGCTCATCTGAAGCTACAGAAACATTTCATAAAGGGGTTGTCTAATTATAGTCAAATTATTTTCATGATTGAGTGTATTTCTTTTATCCTAAATAACCCTAGCTGTTTCCTCTGTTGTCCTGGTCTCTCCATGCCTACCGGCACTGTATTCTTCAGACTGCATCTGCTCTGAGGCTACAGAAACATTTAATTAAGAGTTTGTCTATAGTTGCAGAAATA
>JAPTYR010000026.1:13758936-13771126 GCA_029814505.1 Siphamia roseigaster | reverse complement strand
GGGAACTGATGTTTGTTTGCTAGCCTTCTATGTTAATTAAACTTTGTTTTTTCTCATTAATTTAATAATACTAACTATACAAATCAACTTCAGGCATTTCTTGTGCTCTTTATCATTGCTTAAAAGATAGTAGAATGATGACTGAATTTGTTTTATGAGCTCAGGAACACAGTACTGCAGCATAGTGAATAAAGTATACTGAACATAAATGGACCCAGAAACAGTAATGCAAAAATAATATTACAGCTTAAAGGGGGGATTTGTCCTCTTAACAGAGCTATCGGGGTCCCATATACATGCTCCAAGTATCATTTTGATTGATTAGCTCTCTCCTGCGGGGGAAGGGGAAAGGCGCCAGGAGCTGTGATTCCCCAGACAAACCAGCTGTTTGCTGTTGCTGACACATCAACAGATTTCTCCTCCAGGGCAATCTTTACTTAATGTAGTTTTACATGTTAAAAACATTTTAATATGTTAACAACATTATGTTTTATTTGTCTTGACTATATTTGCACATTTATTTAAATAAAAGTAAAAAAGAAAAAAAACCTCTCTTCGCTCTTAGACCGCGTCACCGTGCAGGGGTGGGGGAGAGGGCGTGCCTTACAGGGAGAGAATCAAAGGAGCCATTTGGCGACTCCTTTCGAGGGGCGGTCTCTATCAAATATATGAAAAAGTTCCGTATTAACATTACTTTTGAGAGTTGAATTTTGTCTAACCTGAAATTATATCACTAATGGGCTTAGGATTTATTGCTAATCGTGAAAAATACTATGATATGGGTCCTTTAACAAGCAGCTCAGTGCTGATTAATGTAAATCAGCTGAAACTAACTAATTATATTTTGAAACAGTGGCCTAATACTGAAGGTTGAATCAACAATTTGGCCAATAGTCATTGCTGATACTGACGTTTGTGTTACGTGGTGGGGTAGGTGAGTGGAGCTCAATGCAAGGTGTTAGATGGAAAGCAGATTTATTAATGAAAACTCGATGAACACAGAAGAGAACACAAGGTACCTACACAGGTACAGCCAGGACCCGTAGTATAAAATGAATGTCTGGGATATTGCAGGAACAAAAGAAAAACATGGCCATGACAAAATGAAGAACAAATGAGTCAATGAGTCTGTGCCGGACTGTGGGTGAACTGCATATAACCCCTCCTAATGGGTAATTACCCACAGCTGCTCAGCGTGGACAGGTGAGGAGGAGGAGGAGGAGGAGACTGCAGATTATGGCAGTTTTCTTCCTCTATTTTTCTGTTATTTTGTTGCTAACCACTTATAAGACAAGGCAAGTTCATTTGTATAGCACTATTCATACACAGGGTAACTCAAAGTACAAAGGACAGGGACTACTAGGACTGGTAGACTAAAGCTACAGTTTCTATCAATAATACTGACTTTTAATATGGTGTTCACACTTGGTTATGACACTGGGGAGCAATTTGATCTTTTTTTTTCTGAGTTAGATTTTTATGCTAATTAAACCTAAAATTGACATGCTGATTCCAAAATTGCAGTTATTTTCTATTTTTTTTCTCCACAGCATACCCTCCAGATAAGCAAAATTCCACTGATTAGCTGTAAGACTTGCCAGCTGATTATCATTGGACTCCTATATAGCAACGTGGAAACTTGTTTGTGTAGTCACCATGGAGACAGTCTACATTTATATGTACTTAGAGAAATTTTAATGAAAAAAATTTAAAAAATTAAAAATTTGAGTATTAAAAAAATCGAAGTAACCAAGTCAGATAATGTGATTGTAATCAAATTTCTCAGTGCATGTAAACGCCACTCAACCAAAGCTTGATTAGGACTGGCCTGGACACGCCCCCTTCTGGAAGTGACCAGAGACAGGGCATGGCAACATGCACTTTATGTGTAATAAATCAGAGTGAACAGTACGTACGAAATGTTCTGAGCTGCTGCATCGTTGTCATCCATATCTTCTCTGGGTGTTGTTGTCCTCCTTCTACTACGTCTGCTTCAAATCTGCCACTTTTGTCTAGTTATTGTTCTTCTATGGTGCCAACCGGAAGCATGCTAACGTGAAAAGGCGTTTAGCACCACCTACTGTCTGGGACTGGAACAATAATTCGAATTTCTCTTGCTGGCATGTAAACTCAGACTCCTGGGAAACTCCAGTTAAGTCCCTAATCAGAGTAAGACAATAATTCGAATTTCTAAGTGCATGTTCCCAATAGGTCAGTACAATTACAATAGAAAAACAGTCACCATATCCTTTGTGAAAACATAGCAGTGTTCAATAAACATTGCAGTTATGCGTTTTTCTTTCATATTTCATTGTATGTCAATATTTGATTTTTTTTTTTTTTTTTTATAAAATAAGCACATATCTACTACCTATCGTATTTTTCATATGTTTTAAGAAAACTGGGATCCTATAGTTCAAATATTTGATGTGACTGAGAAAAACTGAGATCAGTTTTGGATTCCACTGCTAAAAATTTGTTAAAAACAGCTGTCAGACCTAACTCAACAAAAATTGTGTTTCCCAGTGTAATCAGAGATACATACAGTTCTTCACACAACACAGACTACACACTCCAACTCTAGAAATGATTTAGCCATGCAAATGTTGGCTGTAGTTTTCCATTTTACTGAGTTAATAAGTTCCCTGATCCATCTCCTATAGCTCCACGCTTTTGTCTAAATCTGGTCACTTATGCAAACTATCAACAGCTAAAACACAAACTCCTTGTTGCTACCCAATCTGCACAACTACCTAAATTGCTACCGTGTGTGCGCAATACAGTCGGCCATCATGACCCCAAAACTACAGCAAGTCTGTTTGGACAAAACTGTTTTGCAGACTTTACCTTACTTGTGTCTTAAAAAAACAAACAAACAAACAAAAAACAAACAAACAACAAAAACCCTTTATTAACAACATTTAAATTTATATAGAGGTACTTTCCTGATCCCAAACTTGGGAAATTATTTTGTAATAGCATGACATGCAAACATTAACACTTAGAAAGAAGTCTAACATAGAGCTAGGAACACTTAAAGAATAAAATAATAGAAATTAGAGGATACTAAGAGTTTATAATATAATATTGGATGTATTGGAGTATGTACAAAAGTAGGGAAAGTGCTGTTCAGTGTGTGCAATGTGTACATTTATGGATAAAGATGTTTACCTATAACACATACAGCGTGTTGTTACAGCCTATAAAGGAGAAGTGTACAGATACAAATGTCATATTTCTGTCCCTTGAAAGAGGTGAAATCCTACATTTTGACTGAATAAGTGTGTGACGGTTTGACTGTGGCTACCTGATTTCCTATCTGTAATGTTATTAAAAAGGTTTCCGTTTTCTTTTTTTCTTTTTGTAAAGACGCAAATCGGGTAACGTCTGCAAAATAGTTTTGTCCAAACAGAGTTGCCGTAGTTTTGTGATGGCTGACCGTATTGCGCACACGTAGTGCAAATCGGGTAGTTGTGCAGATCAGATAGCCATACTCCTGACTTCAGAATGTGAGTCCAAAAACCACTGGGTGACCCTAAACAAGAGATGATTCAACTAATATGTGTAAAGCATAACTGCGAGGTTAATGCTATATGATATATGTGACACACGTATAACATGAAAATGTCAAGAATCCACGCGGTTGGACTCCACAATGTGCCCCTTACTGTACATGCTTCTTAAGAATGTTATCCATATGGTCTGGCTTGGTTGATTGGGGTCACAAGATCACATGTCATAAAAATACAAGAGAAGAAACACACACATGCACCCACATTCCTTACTGGTTCTTATGATGGTGTTAATTAGAATTGTGCGTAAATGAAGGCAGAAGTACTCCACCTCCTTCTTGGGGTCAATTGGCTGTGACAGTGGGAGCTACACATTCCTAAGACCCAATTAATGAGAGGATTTAGTTAATATCACACGGACTGGATATAATTACATTGAAACATTTATTGTTATAGTTAAGTGGCAGATACTCAGTTTACCTTTAACTGTTGTTTAACATGTAGTTGGTGTTACATCTGTCACATTTTAAGAACACTTGGGGGCATCAGTCATTATTGCTGTGTCAAAACTGCCCTGTTAAAACTGATAATGTAATTAATTATTTATTTAATCAAAGCCAATTAACATATTTCATTCCATTAGTTTGGTTATTCTTCTAGAAAATGTTTAGAAAAGCACAGAACACTGATTTCAGGATAAAAATATAATTGAATTTCCAACAATAAATGATGTTCATGTCCAATGACATGAACATCTACCTGCTGCTATTTGGTGCATAGCATAATAATTATCTGTTTCTATCGTGAACTGAACAGTCAAAATCACTGTTCTGTAGATGCAAAATAGACTGATTATTTACATGTACAGGACTCGGGAAGACAGGCTACTTATGCACTGTTTATATTAACTCAAGTGTATGAATAAATACCTGCAGTGAAACACAGGACATAAAAAAAAGATATAGATAGACAGACTAACAGATGAGCTCATCTCTTACTTCAAAGCCCTTTCTGCAGGAAATACAAAATGCTGACTCAGACTTTAGCAGGTGGCTGTCACATCAGATCAATCATGAATATGTGTGATCAAAAGATTGGACAAACCGAGAATTACAATATGTGGTTAAGAGGCCAAAAATATCATTTTGCCTGACACTGACTGCATGAAGAATAGAATTAAAAAAAACCCTCAGGGACATCCAAACTGTCACCCCAACAGTATAGCACTTCATCAAAGGCACACAGAAATGTAATTGTACACATGGAATCCAAAAGTGCAATATTCTCTCATTAGGAATAGTAAAGCTTGATTTAGGGGATCTGAATGTATTCGACTGAAAATATAAGTATGACCGACTTCTAGAAGTAAATCTCTTTTGGGTTAGATGTGGCCAAAGATACATTCTAACAAGTGCATCAAGCATCTGCAAACAATCGCAGAATGGAGAGTAAATTAGCTTTCATCTAAACATTAAAGGGAGCACAGGAAGAGCCAGCGGCTACTGTAACTCAGTGCACATGTGCATTTGTTGATGTGGTGTTCTGCATGTCATGGCTTTAGTCTCTGGAAGTTCTTTGTGAAACATACTTATCAAATCCAGATGCTCTGTCTTCATGTCAGGTTTGGAAGACCACGTTTGAATTTTCCTCAGAGAAGAAAGGTGTGCTGCAATCCAGACAGAAACAGCATGTTTCTAATTAAAGTTGCTGAAAACCATCATCAGCAGCACACTTCTGTTTTTAGTTCCAACACCCTCCTTTACACGCACGCACGCACGCACGCACACACACACACACACACACGCACACACACACACACACACACAAACCAACGCCGGCAAAAACATAACGTCCTTGGTGGAGGTAACAAATGTAGAGTCCAGTATTATTCAGTAGCGTGGGTGTCATCAGTGGGGCAGAATGCCACCCATATTTACGGACAGTGTCAGATGGCTGGTGTCATTGGTGGACCAGGACTCTGGGGTCTCATGAGGAGAACTGGCAATTAGATTTACTGAAGCTTGTGTGTTTGTGTGGATGTTTGTGTTTGCGTGTAATTAGAAGTTATTGAAATGTGGGGTCCCTGCAGCCCAACTATTACAACCAAATCAATATTAATCACAAACACAAGTCGAAGGAGCGATGCATAAAAAACACAAAGAAACAGAAAGAAGGGAAGAAAGAGAGGGATGGAAAGTCAGAAGGAAAGGAGCAACAATGCAGAGATGAAAGGACAGATGGTGAGACAGAAATAGAGAAGGATGACCAAAAAGGAGACGTGAAAAATACAACCAGCAAAAAGCCTCAGGAACAGCTCACTTTAACCGTTTAAGCCCTGTTGCGTCAGCGCTGACACCTTCTGCACCTTCTGAATGGATGGTTTAGTTTAAATATTGAGAAAAATTCAACCTTTTTTTAATTGACTGTTTTTACTGAGTTTTGTTGATGGAACTGATGGATGGAGATTAGTGTTGGGAAGTTTGATTGTTTTTAGTCACTTGGATCTTTTGGTCTCGAACAGTAAAATGAACAAATCTTTTGAGCCATTTCGTTAATTTTCACAGCAGGTGGCGCTGTAGCCCTTTTGTAGAAAAAAAAAAGCTGCGGTTCTCACAACACTATATACTGAGGCAACATGGTTTCCATCAGCTGATAAAGTATAAAACACAAAATGAAACGAGCAATTCAAACCATGTGAAATCCTAGGAAACAGAAATATACACAAAAACAAATACACACCACTATAAAGTGACTGAGTCCTGTATCCTCCTGCCAGTATTAACAGAGACACAGTAGCTTCACTTCACTTTGATTAATTTATCCAACAGATGATTAGTTCACAAAACAAACACTTTGGATCAGTACATGAAGCTAAAAACACAGTAAGACAAATGAACGAGACACCGATCTGAGAACGAACTTACTGCTGCCACTGGGTGAGAGCTGAGAATGAATGAACGACTGAATGAAAGAGAACAAATCATGAACAGTGAACAACTGAATGGTGAATGAATCAGAGGCGATTTCACAGAGACAGCAGGGGAAGCCCAACTTCCCCTAAAATTGTCGGAAGAAATCACCACTTCTACAACGTTAAATTCACTTCAATACAGTAACTCACTAATCATCAGATATGCCCAAAATGCATTACTTTCATAACTAGCCTAGAACTACGTAATTCCATAGCTTAGAGGATTGATTTCTCGTAGAATTGCCATGGTTCGTTGCGAGAATCACTGTTGCCGCAAGGCTTTGCAGCCGAGCTTCCAGTCAGTTTGTATTTAGTGCAGCCCAGCTTCTAGGAGGCGGGTCTGAACAGCTACTTTTTGTTAGAATCCTGTGTTATCATCGGTTGAAATTGACCAAATTGTCACTTCCAGGGAAGCCCGGCTGCTGGGGGGGAGCGTTGTGGTGATTGGAGGTGGTGTTTGATAGACACAAGAGTGACGTTGATGCTGTGGTAAACGGGTTTTAGTGCGGTGGTCTGTGAGTTCTACTAAACAGTCTGCTAACTTCATAGACACTAAGCTAGGCTACAAACACAGACTTGGTGATTTCAAACAACAACATTAACTATAAATGCATTACCTCGTCGCTTTGCATCCTGCAAGTGGTCTTGGAAAAAGAAATGTAGAGTTGTTTAAAAGATCCGCTCTCATCTGTCAGGATCCAGATGCACAGCAGGTACAGTTACGACATGCTGTAACAAGTGAATTTCTTTTTTACTGTGTATTTCTGTCACTATATTGCTTTTAGACTGTTCCTTTTATCATTCTTTCTCTGTTTTTCCATTGAAAAGCCCATCCAGGGATGAGGGTTGTGAATTAGCTTAATGCTATACTCTGTGTGCAACACATCAGATTGCTTTTCAGTGTTTATTGCACTGTCCCTGACAGATGAATAAATAAATAAATGAAAGGAAGACTTTACATATGAATAAACTGGCAAATTTTATAATGATAATAAGCTGACACTGAGCTTTGAAAAACCAGCAGGCACCACTGGCACACAGAGTCAAAAAAATCAGCCAAATTCCTGCCGGCACTCCAGTCTTCCTGGGCAGGACCCTGGGTAATGCATTTATAGTTAATGTTGTTGTCTGAAATCACCAACTCTGTGTTTGTAGCCTAGCTTAGTGTCTATGAAGTTAGCAGACTGTTTAGTAGAACTCACAGACCACCACACTAATACCTGTTTACCACAGCATGAACGTCACTCGTGTCTATCAAACACCACCTCCAAACACCACAACGCTCCCCCCAACAGCCGGGCTTCCCTGGATGTGACGATTTGGTCAATTTAAACCTATGATAACACAGGATTCTAACAAAGAGTAGCTGTTCAGACCCGCCTCCTAGAAGCACTCAATACAAACTGACTGGAAGCTCGGCTGCAAAACCTTGAGGCAACAGTGATTCTCGCAGCAAACCATGGTGATTCTACGAGAAATCAATCCTCTAAGCTATGAAATTGCGTAGTTCTAGGCTAGTTATGAAAGTAATGCATTTTGGGCATATCTGATGATTAGTGAGTTACTGTATTAAAGTGAATTTAACGTTGTAGACGTGATGATTTCTTCCGATAATTTTAGTTCGGCTTCCCATGCTGTCTCTGAGAAATCGCCTCTGCTGTATAGATGGAATATGATAGCCTATATGTGGGACTTAAACAGGGGGTGAATAAAATAATCAGTGTACGTTCATGGGTTCTTTTCTAGCAGCACTAACTTGGTAGAACTGATCTCAAAGCACACTTGTTTTGACACTTTGTGCACAACTATGACGAACACACACTACCCTTTCCCCCCTCTCTCTGCTTTCTTTGCTCTTTGGGCAGGAGCAGATGGACAGACGGAGGGAGAGCTGGAGAGAGAGGGGGAAGTGAGAATAGTGAGAATATCTGCTTGAATGCTACACTGGGTCAAATCTCTCTCCATCACACCCTCTGTCCCTTGATAGATGTTTTGGCCAGATGGAGTTGGAAATATGCTAGCCACGTCTTGCGCCATTGTGAATGAAGCTAAAAATAGCAACATGTAGAGGTAAGAGGCTTTCCATAGAGATGCCCATCAATAACTGATACAACACTGTGTCAGCCTGTGTGTGAGTGGGGGTATATTTGAAGGAACTGTCAAGCCTCCAGACTGACACATAATGGTCACATCAAAACCAAGGGGACAGGAGTCACCTGGTGTTACAGGACCAGACCATTCAAAGACAAGAGCGGCAAAGCATGAATGCAATACTTTTACAACTGTAGCACCTAAAAATATAGTAAATTTGGAACAAGAGCTAATTCTTTCAGCAGACATGAAATTGTTTGCTACTGTCACAATAAGAACCCAATGCATGTCTAGTGCTCCAGAAACACTAAGGGGAACACTGACAAAACAATTGCACAGTTCTTGCCAGCACAAAAATGATGCAAATAATACAAAAATACTGCATGTAATTCACGCACAAAGAATGTCCAAAGGGTGGAAATGACACCCTGACACTGATATCGTGCCTGTGTAATTAACATGGACATAAATTAGAGAATATCCATATTGTTCTAGTCTGTCAAAAATGGGCTGATTTATGCTCTATGTTAACGATGGATATGGACTGAGCATTCCCGTCTGTCTTCCGTGTATATTCTGTACGTGATTGTGTCTGTTTTCCCAGAGGTTGCAAATGCGTACCCGGGTGGAGAATATGGTGCAGTACCACTGGGAACCTTGAAGGCAGTTTTGAAATTTTAAGAGGAAATGTCTATAAATAATGGAACTTTTCAAAGAGTGACTGTGTGAGTTAAGGAAAAAAACACATTTATGACAAATACCCTTCTTAATACCAACATTAGTATTCACATTAGCAATACCTCCTCTATTTTCATCATATTTTTTATTAGTGTTTTTTTTCTTCTTCTGAAATGACTCTTCTTCGTGGTATTTGGCCACTAAGTTAAGTAAGTGCAGTGCGCTCTGATGGACTGATTTAAGAAATGTTCATTCCAATGCAATAGATACACAGAAGTATGAAGGCAGTGACACATGGCAACTTTAGAAACAAATGTACTTATTTAAGTATGTAAAACAAGCATAAATGAGCCTTAAAGGAGCTTTAAAAAAAAAGGTTTATTCAAACCCTGGGCAAGATTAATGTCAGATGATTCTTACAGGAGTGCTGTATCGCAGCATCGATTCTGCAGGGAAACCACCACAGAAGAAGAACACTGCTGATTGTGCCTGCGCACCCGACAACTTCAGAAGTGAAGACAGACCAATGCACCCAACCTCGCTATGGTTCCTACTTTTAATCTGCTCCAAAAATTGTATTGTTTGCTCTGAAATCCAGATTTTTCCACGGATCAATTACTGGACTCATAGGAAGTTACTAGGACAAGTTTGGAGCGGTTAGTAGATCATTTTTGGCACTTTTAAATTACAGCTACTGGTCCACCATAGAATCATTTGGAATTAACAACATGGCTAACTAACTGCTGGACTGGGCTGGACTCCCAAAAAAAAAGGGATTTACGAGGATTTATCAACACTCGTAAGAATCATCTGACAGTAATCTCGCCCAGGGTTTGAACAAGCCTATTAAAAAAAGAAAGTTGGTATTGTCCTTTAAGTGTCATTGCAAAAAGTGTCTAATTCAGAAAAGAACACCATAAATTGGTAAATGCAGTTCTGCCATTACAAGTAACACCTGCAGAAAACTACAGACAATCACATAATAACTCACCTCTCATTCTCCAACCCACTTATCTTTCTCTTTCTCCAAATCATTGACTGTGTGAGGCTTATATGATATATTTTTTTAATATTTTGTATTGTTTTTAAAAAGAATACAAAGGTGAAAAGAAATTCATAAATAAAAAAGACAGAAGGAAGGAAAAGGGAAATAAAATCGAGAAGAGAAAGAGGATGTTTACGTAAAATAAAATAGAGATGATAAAATACAAGAGATTGCATCACTGGTTAACTGGCTGGATTTGACAGAGAAGAGGTGAGTGGCATGTTAAGGACCACTTCTGTGGCCAAAGACTTCATTAGTTTGAGCCATATGGTCCAAGAAAGTCTGCCAAGACTTATACACTGTCTTTAGATTATTGCTCATGGTGCATCTGATCTTCTCCATCTACAGAAGTCATTGTCTGTCAACCATGTTTTGAAAAGACAGTCCTCAGATTTACAAAAGCTTAAAATGACATTAAATTAGTGTTTAATGATGCCCAAATCTTCGATCAGATATTAGAGTGTTCAGGTTTTCACACATAACAATAGTGACTATCAGACTAATCTGGTGTTAATCAAGTGACTGCTGCTGTGCTGTATGTGTAAATGTCCATCTCTTTTGGAGTTTGGGGATGCTGTAGCACACATCCAGCTGTGAAAAACAAATACAATATCAGTACTAATCCTTCTGCGAAATCCACAATACATTGTAGTCACATATAACATCAAGATTTAGAAATGCATGAATTATATTAATATCTGGAGCATATTTTTGTGGACATTTAAGTCGAAAAGTGTTTGTGGGAATTGTGGAGAATTCTGTCTGCGTCTCAGCTCATTAAAGAAGTGTAATTTGAGGATACTGAAATCTCTGTAGATTTAGATATGGACCGAATATGTGACTGAAATGCAAAGAAATACTAGAAACCCCAAACAAACAAAGGCAAATTGCACTCAGGTGAAGAACTCTATGTTTGTATTCTTTCCAGTATATCATTAAAACAGAGCAATTGCAAATGCAATGCAATTCTCTGGGCAATTAGTGGTTGCAATCCATTCTTGGTGGATTCTTCCCTATGAGTAGAATGATAAAGAACATGGACTTGCGCCTGAAAAAATACAATTGGTTGTCTATAACTTAGCCTCTGGAGACAGCTAAACAAAGGCGTACAATGCTGGCAGCCTGACTAAGGACACATCAGTGCAGATAAAAGCTCTGATCGCAAAAGAATAGTCTAGTGCAATACTAGCTGCAGTGCAGTAATGTAGCAAGAGCACTAAATGATGAAAGTGAACAGTACTGGAGAAGCCTGTGGGAGAAACAGTCATTACCTGCCAACCTGCTCTATGGGTAAAAACCTGACAGAAGTCCACTACAATCTCCTAAAACAGGAACCAGTCACATTCACAGCAGCAGCAAAAAAACAAGAATGTGTATGATGTCACTAAAGGGAAAGCCAAAAAAGGTGATGAAAATGGAGGGAGGCGTGATGCAGAGAAGAATGCTGGATGCTTTGACACTCAGCTGAATGTGTGCACGGGTACTTCAACTGCTTTTACACCACAAAGGGCATTGGTAAAGAGTAAAAGACTTTTCCCTCAACATTTTTGTTTCTATGCTCTCTAAGGTTAGACAGATATGTATTATATATACAAGAAACAGGATGCATTAGAAGCACATGATAAAATCAGTAAAAAACCACAGCATTAAATAATATACTTAGGTTGAAATGTTTTGCCATATTAAACAACAAAATTACATATCATCTACTATCCATGTTGGGTGTACTCGCAGTACTGATAAAGCCGCTTATAACTGAAAGCTCTTGCTCTGATTACAGACATATGTATTCTGAACATTCAGGCCTTTCACAACAAATTAGCTAATGACCAATAACCTGCCTCAATACACCATTACAACACCCTTCAGGTTTTATAGCCATGAAGCTGAAGG
>JAPTYR010000026.1:13626483-13638879 GCA_029814505.1 Siphamia roseigaster | reverse complement strand
ATTAATGAATGCTTAATAAAATATTGGGTCCAAAAATAGGACCAAAATTGGGACATAAAAGCTGCTTAGGTGTCAGTGCATTTGATCTGGGAAAAAGTAGCTGAAAACGGTCATATATACTGCTATAAATAAAGACACTGTTAAATTTGAGGATCCTAGTGTTTTTTTCTAATCCAGATACGCAGGTTTTTCATGAATTGGTAGCCTCATTCCAGGTTTTATATGTAACTCATCATGTCCACTCATTTTTGTATGACACTGCCTTTTATAATTATTTAAATTCTCAACATCTACCTGTGAGAGAATAGAATAGAATAGAATAGAATAGAATAGCCCTTTCTTGTCATTTGAACAAACAAGTATTTGTCAAACGAAATTGTGTGAGAGGTCAGTACTATGATTCACGGCCGTTAAAAGGCACCACAACTACATACAATCTCGAAAAAAAAGGAATACAGAACACATCAGAAGCAGAGGAGAGAAAAGAGATGAAGTCGGGACAGCTCAGAAACACGTCTGCACTCCTGGAAGGACTGGAGAATAGAAAGGCATTTGAAAAAATAGTTGTACTTAATTTTCATGTCCCTTTTAACACATAACATGCAGGTTTTTAAAATAAAATAAGAGAAAAATTTGGGGGGGTTTTCCCCTGAAAAACAGTTTCTCTTTTATCTCTGTATATTTCTTTTTATAATAGACCCACTTCTTAAAGGCTTACATTTTTAGCCTTGTGTGTTTTAAGGACCATTTTCACAAACGTACCCAAATACTAACACTGTTTCTATTTTGTTGTTTTTCCTGGATATTTGGGCCTCAGGTGCTACCCACAGTGGTACGACTCCAGATCAAGACTGCCCAGTGTTTGCGGTTCTAAAGGCCCACGACCCTCCTCTCCTCTTTGACCTGGAGGCTGATCCGTCTGAACACTATCCTCTCATCCTGTTTGGAAGACCTGACCTCCAAGCAATCATAGACGAGATCATGAAAGTGAAGGAGCAGTTTGAAGCCACCATGGTGTTTGGCCGGAGTGAGGTGTCAAAAGGAACAGATCGAAACCTAGAACCGTGCTGTAACCCTCAGTGTAGCCCAAAGCCACGCTGCTGCCACTGTTAATGGGCCCAATGTCCATTCTTTTTAAAAGAACAAACTATAATTGTCTGTTGATGCACTGTTAAGTCTTTGTGGACAGTAAATAACCTTTTTGCTTCGTGTGGTCAGTCAGCAGAAGGGATTGAATGTTTATTTTTAAATTAGTATCGACTGTAATATGTTTTAATATGTGATTTGTTATATTTAATTTGCCATTTTATTATAAGTCTTAAATAAAACAAATATTTGGGATAAATGCACTGTATTGACTTATTGGTTAATGCAGTCACAAACAATAAAGACAACAACAACGTTTCAGACATCAAGCATATATTTTATTCAGAAGACCAAACCCATGACAAGGCAGAGTGATTTTTTTTTTTTTATATATTTTTTTTTGTAATTTTTTTTTTGTTTGTTTTTTCCCTTGAATTTTACAAGTCCTTGTTGTTAAAGATACAAGATAGGATATGTTTGTTCTGTCACATACTGTTTTGCTCTAGGTATACAGTGAAGAATTTTGTCAAAAGTTTGGTTTAACTGTTAATGTATGTCTCAGCGGCTATATGGGACTAGATTATCCTCGGAGGATGTTTTTGTGTAGCTTTGTGCAAAGAAGGATTTTAACTAGGCTGTAACAAGATAGAAAAACATGATCAGAAGCAAATAGAATACAGATCAGAGATGGGACACACTGTTGGAGCTCAGAGGCGGTTACTATAATTGGCAAGACAATAATAGTTTTCCAGTGGCGGCTGACTCGGTCACTATTCAGCTCTAACAGCAGATTGGTCAGTAGTCTGGTGGGTGTGTCACATAATAATGATGTCACATTTCACAAATATGGCCTAAGTGTTGCTGCTGAAGCCGGTCTGTAGAGGTTAATGGCAGGACGCCACCTGTGTGACAGATACCGAGATAACACCTTGTGTAGAAACGTAAGACACTGAAATAAAATTATTGCAGATCACAGACAACTGTGTGTTTTTCTTTTCTCTCATGGGTTTTGTCTGATTGTGATCCTTTTTTAAAATGTCTTTTAATTAATGTACATATTCATTTCAGTACATACTCAACATAAAAGACACAGCACTATCTTAGAATCGCTATTTATATACATGAGCTAACTGACAGCGATACATATGTCAATAACACCCTGCCTCCCTTCTGTCATATTACTTTTCAGAGAACTTTTACCACTGTAATCCTGAATATCTGAGGTGCTTGTTCTTGTGGATTGGTGAGTGAAAGCAGCAGAACAAGCTCACTAAACGGTGGCTGAAAGTGCAAAAAATGTGGGTTTGTTGGAGTTGGTAGAATGTCACGTAACCTTTGACCGGACTAAAAGTAATAAATGCATGTGGGATGTTATCAAATTAATCCAGTCATTCCTTTTCCCTCATTGATACTACCAAGTCAAAAGAAAATGGAGACTAGGATGTCACTGAAAACCAGAGTGAAACAGTCAGAGATGTGAGAGTATGGCTTTTTGGCCCTTGCTTTCTTTGACCTGAAAGTCACATCGATCATCGCAAAGCTACAGTGATCTACATGTTGCACGGTTAAGTTGAAGTATTTCCCATAATAGCTCCCCACTGTGAAGATCAGTAAGCAGTGCACTTTTAGGAGTAGACAAAATCAAGTGGTTTTGTCCCATTATTTCAATGTACTGTCAGTTACTGCTCATTATACAAGCTAAATAAAACATACATGGGCCAGATAATATTTAAACTTCATTGAAAATTATTACAACTTTTCCAAGTTCACATATACTTCCAGTCCGTCGTGTTAGAATCATTCATGCCCACAGCAAAACTGAGAATGTAATCCCCTCCTTCAGTCTCGCCTGTGTTTATTAATTAGTTTGGATGAGGCGCCTGTATGTCTACTCTCTATACATGTATTTACAACACACACACTACGTCTTGTACGCGACACAGGGGTAAGCTTGGACCAAGGACAGTTCACTGTTTTCTCTCTACTTTGCTCCAATGCCACTATCAGTAAAAATCAAATTAGCAGTTTGTCAATATTGAACAAGTACATATTTACAGTAAAATAAACGCCAACCTTTAAATTCTACATCATTCCTTTACTGATTGTAGAGCTGCTTGCCATTCACTTAGATATGTGTATTCCTTTGTGTGTCTGTGTGCAGTAACCCTACTAGCCATGCATTGAAAAGTGAAACAGCAGTAGTAGGTATATTGTTTTTCATTTCAAAATTGGAACCTTTAAATAAACAGCTGCTCAGCATTTTAGTTTTATATCATAGAAAAAGATAAAAGAAACAGGCAATCAATCCATCGAGATGATGGAAATAAACAAAGAGAGATAGATGAATGAAAGTCAGTCAAATGCCTAGCATATTTGTAGAAATGAAGATCCCAGTGTTTGAGGAACACAGAGGAGTATCTTACAATGGAGAGAAACCCCACTGACAGCGCCCTCTGGTGGCAAACTGGATGAACATACACAAGCTGTAGAGATAGAAGGTGGCGTCATAGCATCACTTCTTACTCCAGGTAGATGTCCTCAGTGGGGCAGGCATACTCCAGATGTTCCTGGTAGTACTCCTGGAAAGCGCGTCTGCAGAAAAGGTGGGACAGATGAGAACATGTTTCAGATTGAACCACCTGCTACCAGAAAAAAAAACATTTGAAATGTAAAGGTTTTTACAAAAACACACTGTTTTCTTCAGCCGTATCTGACATTAGATGGTGTGAATGAGACAGTTAATCAAAGCAAAGTCACTGTTTTTAAGAAGTGCTGTCCTTGTTTTGGGGTCTGTTCAGCAGACGAAGCAGATAATTTGATATTGGGAACAGTGGTGCATGCTCTGCTGTTAGCTACGGCATCTTTAATTATTCAAACCCAGTGTGACTCATGCAGACATGACCAAGTATTTATCTGTGTCACACACATGCTATTGTACAGTGTGTGTGTGACAAATATACCAATAAATACTTTGTGTCATTTGCTGTTAATCCTCTAATATCTAGCAAGCAAGTAAAAAAACGTGAAAAAAAAAGAATCAAAATGACTCACAACCACGTTAGAATGTTTAAAATGTAGAGTCACGTTCATATCTGTTACATTTGAACTCACCCAACACACTCTGCTACAGGTCGCATGGACTCCTGGGATACAAACACGTGGCAAGCAAATCTGTTCAGCATCGGGTGCTTGGTGATGAAGCCAAAATAACTGCAGAGGGAGGCAAACAATATGATGCAACCAGTCAGATGATGCACAGCCCATTGGTTAACAGGAAAGAAAAGGATCAGTGTGTTTGTTTACCAGTTGTTCCTTGGATGGCATCCGCAAAAAGAGATGTTCTTCATCTGGAAGAAGTGACTACATCTGTCAAACTGAAGAAAGAGCCATAGGTAGACAAGGAGAGGGAGATTAAAACTTGTCATAAACGTAATTTTATTTATACCACAATTTATAATTCAATTTAGGCTTGAATCTCTGTACACTGCACGACAGACTCTTATAAAGCAAATCAAACAACTTTTTTTTTTTTTTTGTCCAGTGGTGAAAACAACAGTGGTTTTCGCTTTTATCTTTGGGTGTCTGACTCTTTGGTCAAAAGTCCCATGGTGATTTCTTCACCTCCAGTGCTCATGTGAATCTAACAGTTGACTTCTGACAGTATACATATATTAATTTCATATCTATGACCCAAAGCATTGGTGTTTTTGGTATAACTTCAGATCACTTCATTGCAAACACTATAATGATACTTTTAGATAATTATTTTAAAGCAGAAATGCTATGAATAGTCAGTTTAATGATTGATTCTCTAGCTGAGGTTCATGTTAAACCTGTGATCTGACAGTATCAGACTCCAGTAACATTACAGGTCAGTGACAGAACATTTTATAACAGAAGAGAGAAGGATGCCAGAAAATGTGAAATGTGTGTAAACTATATGAAATAATAAAAAAAAATATTGTAATACTTCATAGTAGAGCATTAAACTAATATTATTTAAAAGGGATGACTAATTCATAGTAGTTCATTGATTTTTTTTCTTTGATTTTTCCGTACCTCATCAAGGGTGTCGTATTCATCCTCCAGGCTCATGATCAGTTTAACTCCTTGTAAGCTAATCTCCAACTCACATAGGGAAGGAGGTCTTACATGTACTGTCCGTTTCCTCGATATCGCAATCTGATGGATGAAATTATGGTGATGTCAAAACAAACATACTGTGCATAGTCTGCAGTATGTGCTTGGCTGTTTTTGAGATTTATTATATAGTTGTTTACCTTCTGCATTGCCGCACAGAGAATCCCATTTCCTTGGTGGTATGGTACTTCAACTGAACCCAAAAACTGAACGCTGAAAGTTTCCATCCATGCAGGGTTCCTCTTCATTCCTACAGGAACACCCACATACATGATATAAGATCACTGTTTACAGGTGAATTAGCTAAAATATTAAAATAATAGGTGTCACCATGAAACTTCCTCAGCTCATTACTTACACGAGTATGAAAAAAAAAAAGTATTACAAGTTTTTGAAATATGTTTGATTATGCGAATTAGGCATCATCTCATTAAACACGCTCAATTTCTTTTTTAATTCAAATGTCACATAAATCAGGCTAGGAATGATTTATTAAGAAATACATCTGTAAATACCTTCAGAATACCGCTAAGTGTATAACTGGAAAGTTTGGTGTATGTAGGTGCTACATATGCTCAGATGTTTCTACCAGAGCATGCAAAAAAGTCATTTTGAGAAAATGGCATTTAAAGATTTACAAAGGAGAACTGAATTCATTTCTGCAGGAAACAATTGCTCAAAATCAGATAAAATGCTCAGACCCTTATCAATAATAAATCAGAGTATTTAAATCACATTAAAATGGATTATTTAATAACCTGGCAGGCACCAAAATCTTAAAACTGACCACTTTTTGCCTGCTGTGTCTCACAGTGTGACAAAAATGAGTATCTCTCTCCACCTACCAAGCAGCTCCTTGGACTGGCCTATGACCTCATGGGCATAGAAGGCAGGGAAGATGCCTCTCTCCCCAGTCCGCATGTTATATCCTCTGTACCAGTAGTCATCTTCTTCTTCCTCCACATATAAAGGATCATCGACATCCAGCTCCAGCTCATCGGCATGTCTGGGGATGAACCTGCAGAGGGCAACAGAGAGGGAAAAGCAACATTACATTGCTGTCATACAGCAGACACAAGGCTTTTATTTGATCAGGAAGCATCTGTTCGGTATCAGGTGACTCCCATTAGAGATCACAAAGAGTCAGGCGAGATGAGAAAAGCTGACCGAGCAAGATGGGGGAGTGCACGGAAGGAGACAAAGAGCTCTAAATGTGGCATTGTGGTTGACGACACAAAATTGTGGGGTAGCAAAAGTACATACAGCACTCAGAAAATTAGAATATCATGTAAAAATTGCTTTGTTCAAGTAATTCAGCATAAAAGGTGAAACCAACACATTTTATAGACTCGTGACATGTAAAGTGGGATGTCTCAAACATTTCTTTGTTGTCATTTTGCTGATTATGATTTACAGATTATTAAAACCTCAAACCCAAAGAGTCCAAAAATTAGAATATTGCTTGAAACTGAGTTTTCTGAAGCTGTAAGTCCTAATCAGCAAAATCAAAACAAATGAAATCCTGAAATATATTGACTCACATACTATTTGTCTATATAATATGTGTAGAATAACAGAAATCCATGCACTGTTTCAGGATATTCTAATTTTTAGAGTAGTACTGTATAGTATAGTATGCAGTGCACACACACACATACTTATCCAAGGGAGGTATATTATACAGACATATCTCATATGGAGACAGACACAGTTGGGGGCTAATGGGATAATCATCTACCACCAGGCAGACTGAGACTAGCTGTAGCAGGGACATCTTTTCTTCACATTCTTATTATTACTTGAATATATTCATATTTTACTTTTGCTTCATTTTTACTCAACTTTTTCCTCTGCATGCTCTGTGCAGTGTGTGACAATGAAGCTAAATCAGTTCAGGTTAATCACATGACTTCCAGTGTGGCCCCTACAGAACACTGCAACCTTGAAACCTTGGAAAAATGTCATTTGTTTATCTAAATAAGAAAGTCTGCCCAGATGAAAATGGAACAAGTAGTTCCAGGCACAACAAACATTACCCCCTCTAAACATTTTACCTGATTTGCCCTCTCTCTTATCATTGCAAAAGCACAGTTTTGGTGACTGTGAACTTGACTTTCACCAAAATTTAATGGGATCTATTCTGGACCACCCTGAACCTTTCTTGAAAATTTCACGGAAATTGGTCCAGTAGTTTTTGTGTAAATTTCCCGACAAACAGATGAACAAACAGATAGACAAAAAAACTGAACCAAAAACAAGACTCCTTTCCCCTTTTGGGGGGTGGGGTAAAAATAGAGCTAATGCTGTTCACACTATATTCAACAAAAAACCCAAAGAATTCAGTTAAAGGCATGTAGATCACAATACAGACAATCCAGGACATTATAATTGAGTTGAATCACACAGCCAATAAATATTTATTCAATGACTTGTAATAGATTTATATTATAATTTATATTTTTATTTGTCTTGTAATTTAGTGACATAGGTCATGGGTCACAAACAAAAGAAGCAGTTGATTACAAGCTTGCATTATTAAGTATGCAAGTAGTACTCTCATATTGCTGAAAAATTGAGGATGCAGTATATTATGGTGCTCATAAGAACGACCTCTTGTCAGATGAATTATAGCAAAAACATTATGTGGTGGAGCACATCTACACACCTCTATACACAGTTAAATTACTATGCCTTTGCTTTGCTGTAATTCACACAGTTCCCACGGTTGCTCCTTTAAAGTGATCGTGTTGTATAAGTACTGTACATCTATGCAACTACTGTCTTTTTTTTATTTATAAAGAGCACTTTCATATGACAATGTCACAATCTGTTACAATCAGAATCAAACACATAATCATACGTATAATGACATTATCATTGTACAATCACAAATAATCAGAGCATTTCACCATATTGCTCTTTCAGATGTTTTTAGACATTTCTGTAAGTATTGATGTGAATTATTTACACTGAAGAAACTATTGTCTTACCTGTAGACAGCTCTGTGGGTCTGGTCTCTCTCTTCTCCATTTATGGTACAAGAAAATAGTCCAAAGGATTCTGTGCCTGTGTGGAAATAAATTATATGTTATATTATATAAATGCTTCAAATGATTTGAGAAGAAAATAGACTGATGGCCTTGATATTGTGTTCTTTTTATTTATTGTCAGAAACATCCCTCATGTAAACTTCCCGTGATGAGGTCTAAATGAAAGCTAATCAGAGTTGTCAAAAAAGAAATGGCAATAAGAGCCTTTTATAATGATGCTTTCAATATGCAAATCACCCTTCATTAAATAAATTAATTTCATAGCGAGAACACTGATTGATGATAGATATTCCAGAAAGCAGAGCCCTTCCCTAGCGCTTGTGTGGGCTCCCAGCCTGCCACATTTAGATCACATGTTCATGCATCATGGTGACAGTGATCAATTTAACCCAAATACAGAAGGGATTAGATACATAATAGAGTTCAAGGGACCCTCAGTGACTAATCTTAAGATAATTATATCCCCGAACTGTATTTCAAAGATATTATGTTTTTGGTTCGACTGCTGCTGCTACCGGATATCCTTTTGTTTTAACTTGAAAAATATTTGATTTAGAAATTCCATGTTTTCCATATGAATGAATATCATGAAGAGGAATAACTGAGTCAAGTTTGGACAATTTAGCATTTCTAGATTGCCCATAAGGGGTTGCTCAAAGGTTTTAAATCATTTAACACTCTTTTGTTCATCTCTCTGCAACTATTCGTCTGACTAACTTCAAATCAAGTGTAAATAAAAAGTCATGACCTGGGGATGCCTCACATCATGACATCATTAAGGATTGGGGGCATTCAAGGATATACCCCAAGCCATTGCTTCCAATGGCGTAAGCCTAGTATTTAGACTTGAGTTGAAGGAAAACATAAATGGAATATTTAGTCTTGCCAAGAGTAAGATGAGTTATAATAAGATAAGATAAGATATGATAAGATAGGATAAGATAAAATTAGACGAGACAAGATAACCTGACCATCTAAAGTCTTATCTAACTAAGCCAAGCAAACCTGCCAATTTACTTTAAAAATGTACTTCATAGTTGATTGTAAAACCAAATATGCTAGTTTGATGCAGATTACCATGTCCTTGTTTGTAACTTACTGGAGGAACGGGAGGTGCTGTTGACAAAGACATTAAGGAACTTCTTAGAGAATGGAAGATCTGCCTCAGGAGACGAGTCCTCAGAAGAGCTGAGAAGTTCTGGCCTCACTTCTTCATCATCTCTACCATAAACCTCCTCTCTTGTCCCTAAAGGCTCTTCGTCACAAATCGTGGACAGTTCACTATCATCACTGAGAACAGAGGTGCACCTGTGAGGACAAAATCTTTTAGTTTCAAATTTTCAGTTGTTTAGTGTTTACACATTTCCTGCTGCAAAAGCTTACTAACCTTCTGAGGCTGACTAGTTCCAGGGTAGTATTCTCATCCACTACTAGTGTGTACTTCATGGAGTCGTAGGCCAGCCCATCATCCTCATTGGGCTGTCTCAGAGCCAGATCTTTCTCACACAGTGGGAGGTCGTGGTCAGCAGAAGGATGATCTGGCACACTGGTATCAATGGGTGGTGAACTGTCCAGCTCTAAGTCACTACCCGTGAATGAGGACTGCTGCCTCAAGTTACCAAGGAATGGGTATGAGTCCCCATCATCCTCCTCCTCTTCATCATTATCTGTTGAGTAGGTGAGGCTGAAACAGCGGTTGGTCTGAGCAGTAGGGATGTCCAAGGTCAGGCTGTTTTTGACCTCTGTGATGCGCTCAAGAGAAGCTGAAGAACGGCTTGTTGGCCTGGGCTCAGTCTCCCGACCTTCATCCTTGTCGCTGATTACACTTTCACTGAGGCTAGGAGAGTCTAGATCCCGTCTCTCCTGAAGCATCATCAGGTCGTTATTGGGCTCTTCGTCCTCCTCCTGTCTCCTGGCATTTTTCGAGAGTGTACCTGCAGAGTTCTTCTCTGTGTAAGTCCCCTTTGCTTTGTTTACACATCGCTCCAAAATCAGAGGGGTTATGGTGTCTCCGGTAAGATTACTCATATAGAGAACGGGATTTGTTGCTGCTGCTTCCTTGGAACTTCCCATGCTCTTCCTCCCCTCTCCTGGGTCAATCCTTTCCTTTCTGAACCCTTCATCTTCCTTGTCTTCTTCTTCCTGTCCATCCATCCCTGATTTCTTGCCTTGGTCCTCATCATTGAAACTGTCGGTTTCTCCAATGTCTGATGATGGTGAGATAGTGTCAGACACTGATGGCTTCCTCTTGAAACAGTCTTCGGGACAGCTGATTGGGTAAGAGCCCTCTGAGATCATCCTGTTGACGAGGTTACTAAGCAACCATGGTGAGTCTGAGTTCTCACTGAGTTCATCTTCACTTTCTGAGTCTGAGTCACCTTCACTGGTTCCATCATAATCATCAGAGCTTGGCATGATTCTGGGTCCCACTGGAAGGTAGAATGAGCGCTTAAAGCTTTCAAGACTGTGGTCGGGTTCAATCTGCAGCACCATCTGTCTGGACAGGCTGTCCTCACAGCGTTGGGCTGGAGGTAGTGTTTCATCTGGATCAGCCTGGTGCTCACAGGACAACTCATCATCTACACTCTGTAGTCCAATCAGAGTTTGATCATCATCGTATGCCTCAGGGGGCAAGATGGGCGAGTCAACAGGAGATGGGGTCGCAATAGTGGGTGAGGGTAAAGGAGAAGGAGAAGGTAGAGGAGAGCCTTCTTTGATTGGGTCAGGTTGGCCAAGGAAGAGAGATGCTTTCAATCCCACGATGCCACTATCCTGCTCTAACTCTGTATCTGGATCCAGTTCCTGATCTGATGTAGGTGAGCTGGCCTCTTCAATAGAGTTGGTAAGATGAGATGAGCGTCCACTGCTGCTGTCATCACTGGTCAGATCAAGCTCTGTCTCTGAGATGGATGAGATCATGTTGGAGACCACTGGACCTCCACAAGCGAACGCTGCCTCTAGCTCCCCTTCAATGTCAGAGTCAGAGCCTGGAGAGCTGAGGTCCTTATCCTGGTCTGAAGTCACATAACCCTGCTGGTTCATGTCTGCTATGCCTGGGTCCGATGATGGGGAGGTGGAGTCATTAGCTGCTGCATCCATGACTGAAGTTGCCAGAGGATCTGAAATATTGGATTGGTCGAGAGCATCTGAGCGGCTGGAGGATATGTAGCTAGAGAAAGAGGCTGGTTCCGAGGGTTCAATGGGGGGGAATTCCACATATGAGGACTGATTCTCCTTACACACCATATCGTATGTCTCCTTACACATGTACTCAACTTCAAAGTCCTTCTCCAGCTCCTCATCAGACAAGGGTGTGTCAGCGCCGTCGTTTACGCCCATGGGTGCAGTGGATGACAAGCAGCGACTAGTTCCGTCAGGGTCTAGATCATTCTCTGGCTCCATTCCCGACTCACTGGTGATTGTGTAGGTGTCAGTGGCACGCCGGTTTGAGTGTTTGTGGTTGTGGTCATTGTTAAGGTCATGGTCCACCTCTGTGTCTGAACATTGGGAGTGCTCGTCCACTGAAGGTACTCTGGTTGTATGGATGGAGGGATCAGTCTTGATTTCATCATTCCCAGGGCATGAATGTGTCTTATGTTGACCAAATGAGCCTGAAAAGATACAGATACAAAGAGAAAAGAGACAACACAAGAGAATGAAAAAGCTGAATAATTTATAGGATTATTAAGTCAGTGATGCAGGAGGGTAAAACAGGGAAGTGGAGAGCAGAAGAATGTTGATAGTAAAGGGAAAAAAAACACCATCAAAGTGCAAAGTATTATGCATAAAGATTGCCAAAAGTACAAAACCAGGTCAAAAGAAGATGTCGGATGAGCAAGTTATTAGCAACTCATTAGATGCAAACTAATAAAGGGCCAAGAAATTTGCACTGTGACTTCAAAAATAAATAAACAAATAAAACAGCATTATTTTGGCAAAGTTTTACATTATTGAACAAGACTGATCCACAACACATCACATGACGACACTCCACAACACTGAGATGAGCTCTAAGCCTGCTGGGATGGCCTTTTTGTTACCGTATTCGGGCCTCTCCCGCCTGTTGCCCTCCATGTCGCAGAGGAGGGGCCTGTGAGGGGACTGGGGGTTCCCGCCCTCC
>JAPTYR010000026.1:13237881-13253819 GCA_029814505.1 Siphamia roseigaster | reverse complement strand
GGCCCCGGCTCCCATAGAGCCCGTTTAATCTGCCTTTAATCTCTTTGCATTGTAATGGGAAATGGTTTTGTGTTTTACTACTTGATTGAAGCTGCATGCCCGCCCCTCACCACCGCGGGACTCTGTGTTTAGGAGTGGGAGGTGTTTTCAATTTTGCCCTTGCCTAAATTGCCTTTTATCAAAGAATTCATATCAGTAATATGATTCTATATATTAACCAGGCTGTTTGTAACTGGCCTAATGGGAAGAAAAAAAAAAAAAAAAAAAGGAAACGGTGGAGAGAGGGAAGACAAGGCTAGTGGGAAGAAAAATGAAAACTGGCTTCCACTCACAGAATTAAAATAAAGAATCACAGCAAATTAAACAGCTGCAGAAAATGCCAATGTTTTGCAATGTAGTTTTCTAGTGAAGACTGAAGTAAAGGTTGATAAATACTCTGAATGTGGCTCAGGTGTAAAAACGAGAGTTCCTGTTTTCATCTGATGTTGGAGCCCAGTAAGTGTGAAAGTTTTCTCCTGTCAAGTTATACCATCATCATAAAGACCTTTACAATTGTACCTTTAATAAAGCCACACAAAGAGGGTGCCGGTCTAATCAATACTTCATATAGAGGGGATTATTGTTTGCTCAGACTCAACACAGATTCAAAACATCTAGGCTCGATAGTCATGTAAAGCTCGAATTGATTTGTTCATAAAAGCAGTGAAATTTTTGATGTTGGTGTCACATCTATGATTTTTTTTTTCCCCCAGCATCACATTTTTTATTCATATGCGCAATGTCAGTTTCACAAAGAATGGGCCTGCGGTGAATTCTGAATGGCATTTACAGTCTCTGATGGTTAAAATCAACAAAGAAATTCAACCATACACACACAAACACACACATGTGAATACACTCGCACACAGCTACCCTCTTTCCTATTCTAATTAAAGGGACCTCTCTGCCCTGGGTGTGTGTGTGATATTGACACTTAGCTCCGTACAATAAACTTTATTGGCAAGCCCTGCTTGATTACAGCACTAAACTAGAATAACAAGGAATATGGGAGGAGGGGACGTGGATTATATACTAAACAGACGTTAGTGGGTTCTATTCAAATATCTTGTGCATTTTAATAGCGAGCCCCGAAAGGCCTCTGACACTGACAAAAGCCTCTGAGAGGGCAAGAGCGATGAAATGGAGCTACAATATACTGTGCACAAATAAAAAATGACATGGGTGAAATACAGTAAAGGTAGAAAAAGTGGGGAGAAAAGAGATATTTATCGAAGGGTGGAGGAAGGGAAAGAGGGATAGATTTCCCGTCATTAATGATCTATGGAAAATCCTCTGTCTATTTTCAGATATACTGTTAATGGCTGCTCGCTGCCATTAAAATCGTTGCTGTCCTGAACTCAGCTATTCACATATTGGCTGCTGCTTCATCTAATATTCATCTACTGGGGGTCAATGGCAGTGGTGGCATGCAAGGAGGAAGAAAAGGAGGATAAGAGTTTTAAACGACTACAGAGTTGAGACTCTACAAATACATTTTTTCTACGTTTATTACATCGAGAGAGAAAAAAAAAATCCAAGGAACCATTCATTTTTTACTGTCGTTTCACAGAGTGTTTAACACAATGATAAGTTTCAATTTGACTGTTCACTAAAAAAAAGACTTTATCTTTCTTAACACATTTAAAAAGAGATATTAGTTCAGTAGACTGAATGAGGTTTTATATATATATATATGAATATGCAGAGGAGAAGACAGAAACAGAGTCGGTCTCAGCAACAGTCCTGGTGAAAAAGAAAGCTTTTTAAAGGGAACACACTCCCCAGTTATTTCTTCAACAATTGTGTCTCACACAATACCTAGAGGTCTAGAAGCCTTCTGAAAGCCTTTTTTTCCCAGGACATTAAATTATCATCTTAAATGCTTAATCAATCAGGTCAAACTAGTAGGTAAAGGCAGATTAGGTACAAAACTAACAGTATTACAGCATTACAAGAAAGTAGAAACTGACCTTAGTGACATTAACGACAGTGTGTTTTCTTCTGTGAGTGCTGTCCTGTGCCCACATAAATGACCTGTGTTCCCCTTAAAAGGTCACCAGCTGCTCAACGGATACAACTGCTATTAAAAATAGTACAATGGAACATAAAGAAATAACATTCCTGTCTGGAGAAAATGGGCTTGTTGACATAAATGAAGGTTTTTTTTAATTTTACACATTCAAGAAAGCCGTTAATAACAAAGTTGTGAGAGTGGAGTAAATGAACCACAGCTTCGACTCTCACCGATCGACTCTTTCTGCTCAGTCAGTTGAACTACAATGACCCCTACTGGCATGAAATGGGACTGGGACAGGCACTGCGCTGCTCAGACAAAGACCCTATACTTTAGTGTGAACTTGTGGCTTTGTGACTGTTCGACACAAGGGAAAAAAATCAGGATTGAAATGACAAAAACTGCCAATTAACCCTGCATTCTCTTCTAAACCTTACATCAAACCTTTTCAATCCACTGAGGTTGGTTTGGTCATTTACTTTCATCTTCACCCTCCACATTCTTCCCCACCTCTCCTTTCATGTTTTTTGTTTCTTCGCTCTATCTCTCGAGGCCTTGGCACCCTCGGAAGGGTCTCTCCCGCTGGGTGTGTTGGCAGAGCTCTGTCTCTGATTCACCCACAGCGTGCCCTCTGGCTTAACAGGCTGGCACAAGGACACGAAGCAGAGTTGAGAGACGAGGGCAAGGCAGGAAGCGTGGAGCTCTGGAGAAATAGAGTCATATATTACCGTAAAGAAAGTTATTTTAGACTATAGGTGAGCGGTTTGAGTTAATTTGCAGCGCAGGTGACGGTTTTAGGCCCGTGGTTTTTGTGAGCAAGGCAGAAAATGTGAGATTGGAGCTTTCCCGGATCCAAGCGAGTCTGGAGGAGAAAGGTAGAGTGAGATGCACATAAGGCCTCACCTTGAAGAACCACTGACCCCACACACCTTTATTGCATCTCCAATTAGAGGATCGGGAGGGAGGACAGGAGAGATACAGAGTGGGAGAGACAGAAAGAGAGAAAGAAAGAGTGGGAGAGATGTATTTCATAAATGTAGTTCCATAAAGAGCACTGACCCAAATGGCATTCAGTAATTCTTCCCTGTGCCAGAGGAGGTGAGATAATCAGAAACTTCATCAAGCTCCATCCTTCCTTCTCTCCTTCTCTGCGTCTGCAACACCTCCTACTGTCCCACCCTCTGCTGGAACCTCTTAAACAAAATTCATGTGTATTAACTACATAACATATACGGTGCATCCAGAACACGCATCAAAGAACATCCTTCTATCCCCCCCCCGCCCCCCTTCATCGCTTCATTTTAATTAAACAAGTTTCTTCCACTCAGAGTCTCGCCATCTCCCATCTCTTTGATCTGTTCTTATCCAGCTTGCAGTGAAAGAAACACTCCTCCACCACTTTGAGAAACTTGTGTGTTTGATTCCGATGACTTCAGTTGGTACAGCGCTTATCCGGCGTACACAAAAATGCATCACAGCACTTGCAGGAAAAAAATTACAGAAAACAGAACAAAAAAAAAAAAAAAAGAGTCGCTTTGACAAACACTACACTATAACTACAACCCCTTATGGTCTATATGGCTCTGCTAAAAAAAAACGGTACAAATTCCTTTTTGAAACTGTTCAATAAATTCAAATCTGTCTTTATGACAATGTTGGCAATACATATCAAATCTGTCAGTGCTCTGTTGAGATGGATATGGGAGGGCAGAAATCTGAAAGAAAATAATACAATTAAAGTGTGTCTCAAGCACCAAGTTCCCATCGATCCATTCGCTCTCTTTTCCAATACGCTATGGACTTAACATGGACTTATTCTTTCTTAAGCACAACTGGGACCGCTCCCTCCCCCCCAGGGTGCAACACGCACACAATGCTTCAAAAGAACATTTTGTTTATATGTTCAATACCAGAAACATCAATAAAATTATCCAATCATTAATTTCCTATCCAATACAAATTTAATGCAGAGCCACGGAGTAGCCAGCTCATATCCAATAAGGACATCTATCCCCAATCACTCAGTTCTGTGCTACACATCACACACACACGCATGCACACACACATCAATGGAACTGTCCCTAAAACAGCTATTCCTCACAGACAGACTCAATACAAGACAGAGGGAAGTGAAGAAAAGAGCAAATAAGGAGAATGAGAAGAGAGGTGAAAAAAATTAAGGGAGAGGCCATATTTTTTCCTAAGAACTACAACAATCGGGATGACAGGCTTGACATTTGATCGGATGAAGCGTCACGCACGTTCGGATATGTTTGAAAAGTGTGAGGGATAGGAGTGTTGGGGGGGGGTGAAAAGAAGAGCAATAAAAATGACAAATGCTCAGAAGTTTGAGTGTGATTTAAGTGCTTTTTGGAAAGAACTCCAAACATTTAAGAAGAAAAAAAAAATTGCCCAGGTACTCTTCGGATTTAAAAACGTTAGCCTTTATTTGGATGGCAGTTTACAAAAGAAATAAAGAAAAAAAAATCTTCTTCTTGTAAGATTGGACCCTTTTTCCTCTATTTTAAAATTTCTGTTCCATCATGATTTGACTTTAATGGCAGGTACAGCAGTTCTATGCTCTGTGATTAAAATCTATAGCTCTCTGTTGCATGTGATTAGGAAATGCATGGATGTGATATCAGTATTGAATATCATACAGGTACTGAACCCTGCTGAACTCATACCTACTATAACCCTAGACCTGATACATGTCAAATGGAGCTGTGAGTTGCATGTGTGTTTAACATGTTAGAGCTGGTACGATGACATGCGAGCCAGGGTTCACAGGTCAAGTAGAGTCAAACCAGGTAGGCGATTGGTTGATCAGGTCTGAGTGTAATGACTAATCAATGGTTGAATGCATTAGCCTAATCTAATGGGCCAGGTGGGAGAGGACAACGGTAGACGCATGGAACACATGATTGAGCACAACATGCAACAGCAACGCAATCAATAACACATAGAGTGGTCTAACCCCAGGGGGGGTCCCCACTACTGGTGCAACCTGCTCCACATGCATTTAGGAGGCACTCTGTATGTGCGTATGTGTGTAAATATGTATGGTTGGTTGGTTAGGGGAGGACAGAAAAGGAACCAAGCTGTTTTAGTCTGATTGATTGGATTATGAAATGAAATGAGGGAAATCAAAGCCTTTTGTTTCAGGCCAGCACTCTCCCACCGTTTGTTTGGGGTTTTTTTTACCTCCTAGGAGAGAGTGAAGCACTAAATAAATACATTAAAATCTATAAAATCCAAATAGAAAAGGAAGTTTATTTCACAAAAAATGTGTGACTCAAGAACAGAATCACTCAGCCGACTAAATCAATACCTGAATTTGATCTACACTCGTGAGTAAGTGATGAGTCTTATATGAATATCAGGGTTATGCACATCTGTGACCTTTATTTGACATATTTTAAGACAGAATAATAAGAATCTCCTTTATGCAATTAGATCAGGTGAGCCTGTTGATTGTTTTAGGCACTAAACATAATTGTTTCAGCTTTCAGATTTATTTTTCCATGATTTTAAAGGCTGCTCTGTGACATTTATTTCCTCTATTTTCTTATATTTTTGACTGTTTTATATGAACTCAGTGGTTTCTTTATTATTTCCTCCATTTGGTTGTTCGTTAAAAAAAAGCCTTTGATTAGTTTACCTACTTACAAGCAGTTTTATAAAAGAAACAAATCAACGCACAGGGAGTGTTGCATTTTGTTATTACACGCAAAACCTGCAATTTTCGTCATGTCTCTAAAAGCCAGTAATGCATTGGTCAAGTCACAGAGAGATCAGACATGAAGAAATAAACTGAGAGAGACAGACATAGAGAGTGAAAGAAAGAGAGAGAGGCAGAGATGGAGAGATGACAAGTTAGGGACAAGAGCCAGTCAGAGCAGAGGACAGGGCTGGGTCAATACTTGCAGCACATACTGCTGACACTGCACCACTCAACACACACACAAACACACAGTACTCACAAGGCACACAAGCACACAAACACACATTTTCACATGGGCATGTATACAAAAGACAGAGAGATATCAGACCAATCACTCAGATGATGTCAATATTTCAGGGGGAAAACACAAAATCCAAGTATGTTTGTTTATGAGAGGAAGCCACTTCAGTCTTTAAAGAACTTTGATAAAATTAATTACATTGTAATGACATCCATCCCCCTTCTTTATTTTTTCTGCATGTGAAGGCGAAATGTAAATATTACCCTAATTATTAATGCGTAATAGTCATTTTGAAATCACAAGTGAAAATGTATAAGAAGTTTATATGCACTTAAATGAACACTTTATCCAAATCTTGAAAACACAGACCAGTTATTGTCTGTCTTATCTTTAGTGGTGACAATAGACGGATAGTTTTGGTGTCATGTGATCATGTTTTTTTATATGGTTTTGAAGCAAATGCCGTTTTATGTTAGCGACAATCAACAGAAACAATGAGAAAAAGTAATACAAAGAATAATGGATTTGCATATATATGTATTTATTTTAAGTGTGTGTTTCCTGCTTTTCTGTGGACAGGCCATTTGCTATTTTTAACATTCACTTTAACTTTGCACTGGTTTTCTGATTGTTTGTGTGTGTGTACGTGGTAAAACAGAGGTGTGTGATAGAGCCTCTCCATCTTTGAAATGAATTAGCGTGTGGTGCCTTATTGAGTGAGGTGCAGTGTTTAAGTGAAACTGATGAGAGATGTGTGAGCAGCGAGAACCGGGCTATAAGTATGTGGATGGGGTCACAGGTTAATCCCTATTGATTTACTCCACCGTCTGCATATAGCCACGCAGGAAGACAAGGAAAGAGAGGCCTGCTTTACCAGCTATCACCGAGCACAAACGTGGGATAGAAACTGCTGCCCGCACATACCTACATCCGTTAACCGATGCTAAGTAGGATAAGGATGAGAAAATTAGGTATCGTTTAATCTCTAAATAGCTTTTGATTGCAGAACATGACCTCTTGAGGATTGAGGGGAGATATGATCGTCGGCTTCACATGATCAGCTGTGCTCTTCTTTATATAACAGGGGAACAGAAAATAAAAAATTGGGTTTTTCTTTCCCCACACAGAAGAACATGAATAAAGAAATAAAACCACACGTCAATGTGATAACATATTTAAACGCTACCTTGAAATTGCAAAATCCCAGCAACCCCCATCAGACTAACGAACTAGGCCGAAGTGGGTTTGATGAGAAACCCGGACAAAGCTGTGTATATAAACACGCTCTTCACAATCTCACCCCAGAGGAGGAAAGGTGAAATATTACATTAATATGAACAACTATTAATAATAATCCCCCCCCTCCCTCTCTCTCCCCACCTCTTACCCCATCACTCCTTCTCCCTCCATCTCTATCTCCCTCCTTCTCTCTTTCTCTCTCTGCCTCTAATCCTATCATGCGGGCAATAAGTGTATGCACCATGAGCACATTTAATTTCTGCGGTTGGTTTTCAGCGAGCCCAGAGGTGAGCCTTAATAAGGATCAATGGCACTTTATCTGGGACAGCACCCACTTCACAGCATGCAAATTACACAGCAACCCTTAAAAAAAGAAATGGATTTAATTAAAAAATGTAGAACCACGGGCTCTGGAAATTCAATTAAAGGATTTATGCAAAGGTTGGCTAGCTTTTTGTGTTGCAGTTCCTGCTTATATAATGAGCTTTTCATATTAAAAATCAATAGGTAATCTGGGCTAGGGGATCGGCTGCTTATGTACATTTTTGAAATCAATTTGAAAAATAGTCCATCAGCTCCATGTCACAACAAAGAGGGGAGGGAGCGGTGTGTTTGTGTGTGTTGAAATGGGGGGGGTAAGTAGAAGGAAAACAGTATGAGTAGATGGGTGAAATAGGGGTGATAGGTTACATCTTTCTCCTCTCCGAGGGTCACAGTAAAAAGCTCTGAAGCTGTAAAAGAAAGACAAACAGGAGGAGAGGGTAAGTGAGTAAGGATGTCTTTCTGGCCAGGTCAGTTTCTGGCTCTTTGGCCTGTTCTGATCCCTTCTATTAGAGAGAGGGTCCCTTGGCAACGAGGGTCTAGCTGGCTCTGACCTGTGGCTCTGGGGTAATTTAGCCCAACCCCAACTCAGAGTCAGCCCAGACTCAGACAACCCCGACTGGGGAGACGTCCTAATGGCCTCCCCGAGGTGTCTGGAGCTGGAGAAGCAGAGAGGTTGTATAGTTGTGACTTTGAGTAACATTTCATCACAAAAAAACTCAGTCTGTCAGTGAAAGACATGAAAAAAATGGTGGCAATTCCAGCAAACACCACCCATAAAGTATAAAATAAAAACTGAAAAACTGAAGCTTTATCACACACAAGTCTAACCACAAGACTGGTACTTTCTTCTTTAACTTCTTCCGATTTCAACAGGGATATTGTTTATGTCTCCTTCACACTCATGTTGTATAACTGTACGCAGGCAGGAGGGGTGAATGACTGACTGCATACAGTAGCAGACTGTCAGCATTTGATTGGTTCTTTATTGATCCAGACACGCTCTCCATCACATCAACTCATCCACAATAAACCATTTACACAGTTTTCCTGTGCAATGGACCGCATAACCAGGCCTCAGGCCATCTCTGTTCACCCAATGTGTGTGTGAGTTTGTGTGTGTGTGTGTGCGTGTGTTTGTGTGTGCGTGTGTCTCAGCATGTGTGTGTTTTCTTTAATGAAATGGTATCTCTGCGGACAATAATCCCTGTAACAGGATTGGGCAGGAACACACATGTCAATACAGCCAAATAGGATTGTATGCTTTTATCCATCCCCACACCAACATGTCTTTCTCTCCTTATGTCGCTCTTCCTTACATGGCTCTCTTTCTCTCTCGTACATACGTATTGCAGCAGCACAGCAGGGAATATCTGGCAGGAACATTACATTCATTACATCAAATTCCTCAGAAATGATCTCAAACTTGGCCTCTACAGAAAATCTGTGCATCATCACAGAGGTTCACTTTGACTATGTGAACTTTATACCAATTGGCATAATATGTAATATTCTGTCTCCACCACTAAGGAGAAAACCTACGGCGTGTCTCAAGTCAGACTGGAGCTGCCCCCTCCTGTGTAGCTCCTAATCATCCAAGAGGACTCTATTACAAGGGCCTGGCAGCTCATCTAACCCCACAGAGGAGAAGGGGGGCCAGCGGGGAGATTGGGACCTCTGCTCCTCTTTCATTCCACATGGCTGAGCACCACACATGCAACACACAAGCACACACACACACAGACACACACAGGTTGCCTGGTGGCGCAGCAGCGCCTCTGTGTGCTACACCAAACAGCAGAGCACCTGACCTTACGTCTATCTGCAGGAGAGAAACTGATAAAGAACACTGAAGTAACACTGGCTGCTGCGCTCACATACAGCTCCAACCCCAGTGCATGTCTGTTAGATGGTAATGCTGATGTCTTCATTGCAGGTCGTGTCTCTGGGGTTAACCCCCAAGGTGCAGGATAGAGTAGGCAAGGCTCAGCAGAGGAGGCACTGCTGGTCCCACTACTCCTGAGTGAACAACCGTTCCTCTAATATAGCCCCGATCGCTGGTGCTTGGTCAAAAGTTCAGCCTGTGCATATGTAAAAAGGTGGCCTGGTGCCCGAGGCAGGATCCTGGGTAAAATAATCATGCTAAAACGCTAAGAAGCATGGGACTGAGCGAAGGCGCTGATGAAACCATCCCCTGGGGTAACCGAGGTGTCTGATTGGACCAATGAAGCCTTTTAGGCCTGTGCCCATAACACCCCTCTCCCCTCGCTCTCCCCATCATAGTAGGCAATGAGGAAGTGGAGCCACTGATCTCCATGCAGCTCAGCACTGTCTGTGCCTATAGTTAAGGTATAGATTTGATGAGTATAGGCTGAGCCCAGCTGCTCAGAGCCTGAGGGTACACTGTTCTTGAGGGAGTCAGTCAACAAAATGTCACAGGGTCAGCATTACAGTGTGACAGGACGGTGACAACTTCACAAAGGTTACAGCCCAACTAATAACTGCAGCATTCACAGAAATATGCTATGCTATAATAATGTTATTTATGATGTATCGAGTATTGGATGTTATACCAGATGAACTAGTAAACCAGTTCCAGTTACCTTCATGGTATGACTGTTTTATTATACCACCATAACATAACATATATTATTTTTACTGCCAGATGTGCTATGGTATTTTATATAAATACTCTTAGAACTTTACAACACAATGAATTATATCCCACAACTACAAAAAATCCAGTCCTGCTATAGATGCTAAGGGCTTGATACATGTATTTATATTAAAGTTTGTTTCTGCTATGAACTGCATCCGTTTCATATAAATAATGGCTTTGGCTTTTGTATGATTTAGTTGTATATAATAATCAAATGCATCATAATAGGATGAACTTTTACTAGTTAATGACCTCCAGACTGTACAAGAAGCTCCACAAAAGGCCATGTCATGCAAAATGTTAATAAATAAATAAAGCTACCGTGGCAGTGACAGAACATGAAACTGCCAGAATCAAAGTGCAGCATCGGGTAACTTTGGCAGCGTATAAGATCTAATGAAATGGCATGAAAGGCCTGAAAACTGTCTTATAAATCAGATAAATCCACCTAGATCGGTGTCAATCAGTTTTGGAGCATTAAACTGCTACAGCTCTACACTGTGATAACAGCTGGTTTAGCCTCTCTCACCCTCCTTCTCATTCTCTACATACACACAGACAATATATAAATACACTCACACACACACACACACACACACACACACACACACGTATACACACCACTGCAGGCCAGATCATTTAAAGCTGATAATCACACCAAGGGACACAGGGAAAACTCCCACTCCAAACACGCTGAATTAAAGAAACAGGAGTTACAGGCCTGGTCGCACAATCTCTGATAAGTACATCAAGGCATGGGGAGGGGAACATGATGTTAGTGAGAGATAGTTTGGCTGATTAAAATGTCATGGCTCTTTATAGATGCCTTTCTCAACTCAGCAAAATGGAATCAGCTCTGTACATCAGTGGCAGAGTGGGCTGTGCTCCCTGCTAATGGAGAAGTTTCTTGCCTTTAAGTGAAACCCACAACACAAAGAATGCAAAATTGAAAAAGTCAAAATATATTTTGGTAATATGTGAACACTAGCAAAGAGATAAAAGAGACAAGCTGATAAAATAGGAGAGCATGATGTGAAATTAATGATAAAGGAAAGTATCCGCATTAATGTGGTGCATGGTATGGCCTGATGTGACATTTCCACATCTTAACTACAATAATCAAATATCAATGAGGGATTTAACACCACATGTGTCTCCAGGTGTTTCGCGAGTACAATTATGGGTTCATAGGTTTGTTTGTCCATGTGTGCCTATTTGTGTAGGGCAACTGTATATCACTCCACCTGCGCTCCTATAAATCAAACCTGTGTTTTAAATGAAAGGATGGTTATTTGTGCAAGAACACACACGGGGGCTTTGTGATTGTTTTTTTGGAGTCGACATTCTGCTTATGTTTGCATCCCAGAACAATCTCCATGGATCCCGCAAGCGTACGCAAGCAATTAAAGCGATACCATCTTCATATCCCTGCAACCAATAACTGAAATAATATCACTGTTTTATTAAGCCCTTAATGTGGGGGCAGAAGGAGTGAGGAGTGGGATTTTAAAGAGGATACACTTTCAGGGGGCCTTATCAAGCCCAGATTTAAATAAGAGCAAATGCTCAGTTTAAGGGTGCGCCTGTGTATCTGTGTGTATCCGTGTGTGTACTGCTGTGTGTCTGCGTGTGGCCTTTATCAGACACGAGTTTTAGCTAATCGCTGTGTCAGCACACCAGAATTTAATTACTACCTCTACCTTTGTCCTTTAATATTTACTAACATCTACACTACGTTTAATTAACCACGTGTAGAAAAACCACTGCCCCGTTCCGGAGAAGAAACCCGTTCTGCTAATTGCGTCTGTGTGCTCACATCCAAAACGTTAACACCCTTCGCTTCGACACACAAAGAACACATAAGTGTCATCCGGTTTAAATACAGCTGCAAATCATTTGATTAAAAAAAAAAAACACGTTAAACAAATTTTGGTCCGGCAAAAAAATGACACGAACCAGATTTTAAGATTGAAACAAGACAGCGGTTGATGAAAGAGAGCTCAGCAAAATGGGAGAGAAGGTAAAGAGGTGCGGAAAAAATGAGTGTTTTGTGACAGGAATAGTCAAATTGAGGAAATGTTCAGCTTGGCATTTTGTGAAAGGTGCTGAGGAGCAGTTCCTCTCATCTCTCATCCTATGTCAGAGGAGGGAGAGACAAATGACAGCCCGAGGCCTTGTGTCTGTCAAACATGATGGATCAGAATAACGCTCCACTAAAACTCCACAACGCTGCCTTTCAACACATCACATTTTCCCTTCAGTGCAAACACTAAATTGATAAAGTATGAAGAGTTGCTAATGGAAAGATGTAATAGTCAAAGTAAAGCATATATTAGGAGGCTATATGGAGCCCAAAGGGTAGAATACTGCTATCCATTGAAAACTCTTTTATAGCAGAAGAGTAAGATAAATCAGTGTTTTATTCCTCCTATCTCATAGTATGTGAGGACTGAGTTGATTTCATACACCTACGTACATGTGCGACGAATCACTGTATAACAAACACAGTGATTTATTACACATTCAGACACACAATAGTCCCTTCTCTGAGCTTCACTGCACAGTACTACCTGAAGAAAATACACAGGACACCTGAGAAGTCGTTCGCCAAATATCTAAGAAACTCACTGCATCTAATTGAAAGTATTTTTTTGTAAATAGCTCTGATGCAAAGATTGCATATATAACAAAAATGGTTAACAGAACAGCCAACCTCAAAAACAACTAAATAGGGAAACTCGGCTTTGCTGTACTTGCCACTGCAAAGCTTTTTGACAATCTAAATGCACCGTCCATCACTCTAATGAACCTTTACAAGATCACTAAGAATATGGACGGAGCTCTGCATCTTCCCCACAGGGCCAGCTAGTTTTACATCCTTTGAGTGTTGTTTTGGGCTGTTCTCTTCCACCCCTGTCTGCTGTTTTCACAAGACACTTAGCAAATGAAAATCTGTAAACTTCATGATCAAGTTGTTCTGACATCAGGTACACTTACAAACTAAAACAATATGTTCTTTATACACAATTTTCAACAGGCAAACATAAAACTTGTTCTAGATCATGATGTGGTTTCTCTAACATTCCTATGAAAGTACTGCAAGCAAGGTACTAGTACTGACTCATAATACAAATAGTATTTTCATCATAATTGCAATAACAACCCATGCAATAAGTGCATCACAGAAGACAGTGAAATGTAATAAATGTTCAGTGTAAACAGACTCCTGAGAAGAAGGAACCTAGGGTCAAAGGGGGAACCCAACTGCATACACCTTCAAGACACACTGTCAAACCTCTGAAAAGGCCTATTTAGACCTCTCTCAAAAGTAGATAAGATATATTCTTTTACTACATCGCTAGTCTTAAGACAGGTTTCTGCAAAACAAGGTGAAGGCAGTCCAATAATATAAGTAAGATCTTAGCATAATATTTCTGCTAATGGTTTCTCCTGATGGGAATGGGATATATGGTAAAATCTGTTTGGCAGTGAGGTTATTATCTCAGTACTGTGGAGTCCATGTCTGTATAGGAATAGAGACATAAGTTTGCACAGTGCATTTACTGTAACCTAATAGTCACAGTACACATGATCTGGAATATCGCCTACTTGGTGAGAGGATAGAGGAATGGTCTCTCACAGTTAAATAAACAGTGACAGGAGGAAGAGGAAAACAAACCACAGAATATCTCTCTATCAGTGAAACCCAGACTCTTTCTGTGAGCCCTGAGCACTCAGCAGATCAGCCCCTCTCCATCCTTTTCCTCTCCTTTCTCCCAGGAATGTGCCAAGAGAAATACTGCATATTGTCAGAGTCAGAGACCAAGAAAAGAGTGTGGTAAACTCACTAATTTACTTGTGGGGGATAGCAATACCTAATCTAAACAAAACAATTCTGTTGAACTACATTTAACCCATAAAGACCCAGTGCAACATTTGTATCAGTTCCCAAATAATCTTTTCTCTGCGTTTAACCTTTCCCAAGTTATTTATTAGCATTTATTATAGTATTATCGCCTGTACTTTGCATGCTTTCAGTGAAAATTTGGTATTTTCCTCTGTTTAATTTACTAATTACGTAGATGTTCATAATAGCTCAAAAGAAAGTTGGGGGTTTTAATATTAAAAAACAGAGAAAACTGGAAAAAAGTTACTTTTTCAGCAAAGATATACTGAACATAAAAGTGTCTACTACTACTGTCATTGATCCAACTCCATGGGTTTTACTAGTGAATCAATTTTGCAGAAAATGATGGCATTTCCATGTTCACTATGGAGCCTCTGGACATCCAAATGGGTCATATTTGATGGCCATGAAAAGATTTCATCTCATTATCTGAACCCGCTTTATCCTCACTAGGGTCACGGGGGTCGCATGGAGCATATCCCAGCCACATAGGGTAACGACGGGGTACACCCTGGACAACTTGTCAATTCATCGCAGGGTTGAACATATATAGACAAACAACACTCTCACATTCACACCTATGGACAATTTAGATTAACCAACTAACCTATTAGTGCATGTCTTTGGATGGTGGGAGGAAGCCGGAGTACCCTGAGACTTCGTTATACTTATTTTTCAGGCTTTTATCAGAAATATGTGAGAATTAAACACGTGATGAACAAGGTGATTTTTTTTTTTACATTTGAATTTGCCACATGCTTATTAGGAGATTTTTAAAGAAAAGTGTACAGTACAGTACATTATAGTACAGCTTTAAAAACATTTTTACATACACAAATATTTCACTGACTTTTTGAGATATTTTTGTTTAAGTTACAGTCCACAGGAAAAAAAAAATCGAAAGAATGCTTTCACCTAACTAAAAGGTGTAAGTGACTCGGTGATTAAGAAAACAGTCCAATATAAAACATAAAATCATAGAGTGTTGGCACATCATGAGCTTTTTGTTTGGAGCCTCCTGTTTTGAAATAACCTGGAGCAGATGAGAAGAAATCAACCATAATAAAGCGTTAATCAATTGTAAAATGTTCTTTGACCTATCAAGTTAATCTGTGCAAACAGGTTGAAGTCTGGTCACCTTTGCCCTGCTGTCCAGAGCCCAGTGGAACAAAAATCACAAGATAGAGAGAACATATGCAGTCAAATGATTGTAATAAAACAGTCTTCATTCTCGCAGAAAGCAAAAGGACATACATCCTGCTGTTAGAGGGACTCATCTCTTTTGAAAAATGGATTCAGTCTTTTTGCTGATTGGCTCTTATGTGTTCTGGGATGTAAAATGTTTTCTGGTCTTTGTTGTAGTGTTTACCCTCGTTGCAGATTTTATGAAGAACAGGAAACCGGCCAACTTCCCCCCTGGACCCAGGACGCTTCCGATAGTGGGCAACATGTTTACTGTTGACCACAAGAAGATCCATGAGGACATGACTGAGGTAAAATTGGGTTAAGAGTCCAGTTTAGACCAGTTCTAAATGTAAAGTGTCATGAGATAACGTTTGTTATGATGTGATAACCGGAATGTGCTGTTCTTTACATTCATGGTATTGTAGTCCACTTACCATTGCTAGTGTGTAATTATTATTGCTATGTAAGTGGACAGTTAAGTGTACCCATGGTAACACCGCTGTAAATGGACAGTTCACATTTATGTGTAGGCTACATGCATACATATGTGTGTGTATAAGTATGTATGTATGTATGTATGTATGTATGTATGTATGTATGTATGTATGT
>JAPTYR010000026.1:13211821-13235184 GCA_029814505.1 Siphamia roseigaster | reverse complement strand
GACAACCGGAGCAAAAAGGCTACAGTAAATTCATCCAAGGATAGATTCACCAAATTAAAGGGAAGGACATGAGAAAAATCTAGTAGCAGTTCGCACTAATTGATGCTAACTAACGCTAATTGACAGTTACTTGATTGGGCTAGCACAACATTTACAGTACAGTATAAATTAACCTTGAGACCCAGGAAAGTCCAAGTTTTGACTTTTTTAGGTTACATGATTGCCTTTTTAGAAACAGTTTGTTTTCAGAAGCATTTTATACTTTTTCTGGAATGTCCTTTCCAGTGGACATTTTTTATTTTTTCTGTGGAAGTCTTGTCCTTGAAAGCAGATGAAGGGACTCAGGAGGTTAAAGGAATTTTCCTGTGAACCAAAAATATGTGTTCATACTCCATGTTTTCCTGATTTGGTGGCATATCGTACATAACATAACGAGAAATTAGTGATAATTCTATTTTGAATGTTTATGACATAAATGTGTATGAGATCTGCTTATTTGTTTTTCAGCATAAAATGAATTCTGTACCTTCTAGTTTTTGTCATACATTTCAGTGCTGCCTCACTCCCAAAGAATCTAATAACATCCCCCTGACCAAACGTTGGTTTTTAACACACAAGGTGTCCCTCGCGTCTTATTGTGACACCATTGGGGGCAGTCTGCTTTCGCCACCCCAACCCCATTTATCGTACATCTATCGTTATCGAGGTAAAACTGCCCCATTTATCATGATATTAATTTGAGGTCATATCGCCCAGCTCTAGTCACCAGTAAACGTTCTCTGTGGTAAACATTAGGTTGCTACAGGCTAGCTTTTTAGCACGACCCAATTCACATTGCATCTGTTGCACTTAACGATGAACAAAAACTGAAAATAATGTTAGCTAGATGATGTGGTTCCTAACTTTTTTTAATTATTCATAATCGAGACCGAAGTCCTTTCTTTTATAGGACTTACAACCTGGATCACAGCAGTACATGACAAAAGAAGTCTGTACTGACAGAAACCTACGCTACCCACCCGAGCCAAATTTTGAATCCAAGTTAGCGTCATGTGTGAAATCAGCTAATTAACATGTTTACTATTCAACACCTTCAACAGTTTTAACAAAAATACCTGTAAACAACCGTTCTATTTAATTGTGCTAAAAATTTTAATGATGCCGACAGATTAATCCACATTACTGCATTCATTTTGAGAGACCTACTATTATTATAAGTTGCCTATCAAGATGACATGTCCGCTGAGTGGTTCTCAGATTTTCTAAAATAAATTACCACCTCAAAATACGACTTATAGCCCAGTGCAACTTATATAGGTTTTTTTCCTTCTTTATTAGGCATTTTTTGAATGGTGCGATTTATACTCTGGAGCAATGTATAATCGGGAAAATCTAAAAGTTGACTAGATGAAGCATGTTGTGGTAATGATCTAAAATTAATGTATCACACAACTAGTTATCCTCATCAGGTCATCCGGCTAAGCAATGCATTAATTACCAATTAACGTACCTGTATTAATATTAATACACTAATGTATTCATATCTATTCATAATTTAAAGCATTGTGGAGCTGTGGTAGCTTCAAGAAAATTACTTTTACTCTCATTAATATGTGAAACAGTACATTAAGGTGCTCTAAAATGCAATCACCTATTCCATGCATTACACAATGTGTTAGTGAAAAGGTTCATGTATGGTCCTCACGAGGAGCAGCAGATGCTTTCACGTTTAATGGTAAGAAACTAGACATGCAAATTTTAAGCTATTTCGCTGATCAGATGTCTGCGGCGGCATCATCAGCAATTGATTTCCTTGATGAAAACTGTAGCCGAACAGCTGACAAGTTGTTTTCCCCACACAAACAAATTAAAACTATCATCAATAATGAGACGCGAATTAAATGAACGCAAGGAAATTAGTGCTAGGGTAAATTAAATAAGATTAAAACGCGTCATTACTTAAAAATACCAGTTAATTCTGGTGACGTGCAAATGAAGCGGTGCATTATTCCTAATTTGGATGAAATTGTTTGAAAAGTTTAGCTGCAGTTAATTGTGAGGACAGAAGCTGACCTGTCAGAAGAGAGAGTTGAGAAGAAAAACAGAATCTGCGAAAAAGTTGAGCACAGAAACTGGAGAAGGAGCACGAAGCAAAAGGAAGTGTGCCAAAGACAAAAGGGTGAGGATGAAGAGCGAAAAGCGAAAAACAAAACCGGCGTGAGAAGACAGCAGTCTGGAGCATCGACAGGTGATGAAGACGAAGGGGAAGAAACAAAAAGGTGGAAATGTAAGAGGGAGAAAAAAGGAGTGGAGGGAGAAGGGAAGTGTGTTCCGAGGCAGAGACGGAGCAAAAGGGCGAAATTACAGACAGACGATATCAAAGTGGAGAGGGGAAAAAAAAGAAAAGTGTGAGAAGAGACAAGGAAGAGGGAAGACAAGAACAAGAAAGGAGAAACAGAGAGGTGATGAAGAGCCAACGAACATGCTTCATTAAGAAATAATGAAGAGGGAAAAAGGAGCGAGTGGTGATTAGACAGTCAGGAAAAGAAGAGAAGTGGATAGAGGAGGTAATAGGGTGAAAGTGGGAAACAGAAAAAAAAAAAAAGAAAAGAAAAGTGTGTGTGGCCTTTAACCACTTCCCAGTCTTATGTCTCGGTCCTAGGATGGAGATGACATTATTTTAATAAAACCTATATATCAAAGACATGTTGTCCATATCAGCAGAGAAGTGGGGCTTACCCAATGAAAAAAATTGAAAAATGGACAGTTAGCTATGAAAATACTAATATTAACTGTTTGTTTGTATACATTGAAAAATTTGAAATTTACATCCAGGGCAGCAGCAGCAGTTATTGATATTAACTAAGGGTGTCAAATTAACACATTAAGATTGATTAATTAATTACAATCAAAATGAGTGCTTTTTTAAATTGTATTAATCTCATTTTTACTCTCCAACTTCAGTGTTTGTGTATATGAGTTTCCTTTTTGATGCCTTAACTTAAAGCACTGTGATTGATGCGTGTGTCTGATTTATTGAACATTATATGAAGCAGGAAAAGCAACAAGTTCAGCATTCAATACTTGTATCGATCAGAAAAGCGTTCTGTTTTTGGATCAGTGTTAACTTACAGCATGTGATGTTTTATTTTATTTTTACTTTATAATTATTCGTAGATTGACAAAAGAAAAGGTGAATACTCCCCCAGTGGTAGAAACTAAAGGCAGCACTTGGGACTAGTCTGAAATACAGTGGAATGGAAATGGATACCGCTGAATCTGTTCAAGTCTGTGGAAAACTATTCATTACTTTATAAAGACATTTTTTGTTATACATCAATCTTTTGATTTGCCACAATAATGTAACAAATTTAAATGAAAATACCTGACGTTGTGGACTTTTCTCAGCAATCTTCAGGCGACATTAAAAAAAGAGATTAGTAATATTAATTAATTACAAATACTAATTACATAATCTCTATTTTATTTTTTTTAATCTCTTGACAGCACTAATATTAAAGCTTTTTGGCTCCACCTACAGGAGCAAGCATCCTCTACTTCGCTTCCCCTCGCATCCATTTAGAATGCATGAAAAAGTCTCTTTTTTTAAAGTCTCTGGCAATTGTTTAATCTACCTGGGGTAAGTACGCTGACAACCAATCAGCAGCTAGTAAGCACAGATTCAGTATGCCTGATAGCCAATTATCAACTTTTGCTGTGTTCAGGTTCGACTGTTCGCCGACAAAAGACTAAGCAGAAAAATTCGCTTCTGAAATGTATTCAAGCGAGGCTGCAAATACATTGTATATTTCTACTACTGTAAAAGATCTGAAGGAATTTAGAAAACTGGAGTTTATTGGGGAAAAAAAAAGATAATGTCAATGACACTGCGCTCATCCGGAACATGTCTTAATTGGCAACCTAATTATGCACAATTTCACAAAACAAATGAATAAGTTTTGTGTCCATGTCTGAGATCTGCCTAACAAGCCAATCAGAATGGAAATCAGGTAAGAATTAAAGGAGGAGATACGATTTTTGTGAATTGTGGACGACGGACGATGACGGACGCATCGCCATGGCATAAGCTCATCCAGATGAGCTAAAAATGTTTGTGGGGGGTGGAGTTTGTTGTGCCTGGCACCACTTATTTTGAATGTAGTTCATGGTCCATTTAGAGAGTAGGACATCTGTGACGATAATAGCACATATTTTTTGTGGCTTTTACAACAGATTTATAAATTTCCATTTGACGCTAATGCTTTTTTATTCAAAGTTCCTAATCTGAATGTTCTTTTGCACCACATGTAGATGCTTCAATCTCATGACATCTGTGACTATCACATTTAAGATTTTTTTTTTTTTTTTACTTTAGAGACTTTCAGACTTTTTACGGAAGTGGAAAAACTAAAATCCTGCACATCTGAGCTCTTAGCAGCTTTACAGTGTTTACATCTCCACAACTTGTGTGAACTTGTGGTCGCTGCAGGTCTTGCATCAATCAAATGCTGTCAATACTCTTCCCGTGACATTCTTTCTCCCATGCATTTCTTTCCCTCCCTCCTGCTTTTCCTACACCATGTAATAGCAGTGTGACCCCAAGTGAATCTGAGTGTCAAACCATCCTCTCCGCTGCTCTCTGTGCTCTCATGCATGACGGTCTGTATAACATAACTCATACGAAGGCTCCCGTAAAAGTGCTTCTGTTTGATTTGCTAGAATAACTCTGCGTATGCTCTCCTTGTCTCAGGTCACTCTGCTGAGCTCCAATCAATCACTCCGCATGGCCGTCTGACTGACTGAAGCCGGGATCAATGTCACACACACGCCCTCACTGACTCTTATCCACATGGCCCAGGGCTCAGGCTCACAGATCACTGCGAGACATCATGCTTGTCTATTGTATGACAAGCTAAACAGAAGGCTATGGAGCTGAGTTTCTTCACAAAAAAGACAGCCTAAAAGAAGAATAGATGGCAGGAGGAGGGGAAAAGCAGGGGGCTGAGTCAGGGGGTCACCCAGAAAAGAGCAGATACTTGATCAAAGTAAATTTTAGCTGATAAGTCCATCCATCATGTTGATGATACGTTTAATTTATAGTGACAGCGTGTGGAAGGAAATGAGTTTTCAGTGAGTGAGGCTGTCATGTTTGACAATACACATTAAGTCTGATCAATCAGTTTGTAGTGAAAACTGGTCTATGTCGCAGCAGTTACTGCATGAATGAATTTCAAGAGTTATTGCACTGCACTACTTTGGGATATTAGAGATTAAAGTGAGAGCAAGACAGAATGGTAAAATACTGTCGCTAAAGTGTAAAACAGCACAATGGTTAGCAAAGTGATGGACTAGATATGTAGGATAATCCACTGATTATTATAATATCAAGTATTTTATATGAAAGCAGTTTGATTCTATAGAGTTCTAACATTTTTTTTTTTGGTCAGCCCGACTTATACGAGCTTTTATATGTTGACTTTGTTTTTATATGTCAGTTTAGTCAAGTTCATTTTTCTTTACACAACTCTTTCACATCAAACCTCTAAAAGTGCTGTGGGTTGTACTTTTTTATCTGCCTTCAGTATATACTACTAATAGTTCTCACAGTGAGACCATGAGAATATCAAAGTCTGTAGTTCATTGTCTTTACCTGTGGGACTCGGAGGATACAACCACAACACGAGCGGGAGCCGAGTGACGTAGCACATCCTGTAAACACTGGACAAGCAGGAAGTGACCTAGATGACAAATCTGGAAAGTGGACTCCAGACCATCCTCTGTTAAACTCCAGGGCTGAGTGCACACGGCAGCATTACACACCAGAATATGTAGTGGCCTATGGGGAGACAGTAGCAGAAAAAAAAAACATGTTTATGTGATAATTGATTAAAAGTGAAACAAGAGAAGAATACACATCTTCTTTTTTTTTTTCCATAACAGGCTTCTGAAGATACAGGCAGAGACAAATAGAAGAAATAAAAAAAGAAGAAACGGTAAGAAGCAAATGCCAAGACAGGAAACAGGGTGTCTTATTCCAGAGTGTAGTAGACTTTAGAGGTCTACAGAGACAAAGCCTCGGTAATGCTGATATGATACAGAGGTTTCCAGTGCATCTCCCCACGGCTCAGCAGGTAGCTGTAGATACTGAATACAGCTGGCTGCAATCCAAGAGCAACAACACATTGAAAAGCAATCTCAAACCGTTTCAACACACAAGGGTGGTGGAGGTAATGGGTGTTGATACAGGCTTTGTGTAACTACTCTCAGTAACCAAACCCACCAACACATCGACTGAGAAAAGCTGAGCGGAACAGCGCACGGTGAAGGAAATGCACATGCTGTGACAAAAGTCGTGATATAAAAAGCACCTGACTTTATTCGGGGGGGCGGCAGTAAAAAGGTATTTGCTTAAGTAGACACAGACACAAAAGGCTTTTCCATTCGTACAATCTTCATATGGGCAAGTGAGTAACTCTCTCTGCTTGCGTGCAACTGAAAGGAGATTACTGGATTGGTCAGAGCAGTGAGAGATCCTTGTCGGTGACAGCGTCGCTCCAGCGAGCTCGAAACCACAGTAACACAGCCGAACAATCCAAACACACCCCACCAATTTTTAATTTCTTCCATTAGAATTAATTATGAGGCCGAAGGCAATTTGTGTACCCTGTGTTTAAGACTGCCTACTGGATTAATTAAAAACTGGATGCTGGAAAATTAATGTGTGAATTGTTATGCCTTGCTATAATGAGCCATCCCATGCTATTACATAGGAGTGTACTGTACGATCACCTTCAGGCCTCCGAACACACAAGGTTCATTAAAGAGCACAAACCAAGTCACAAGTCAACTTAAAGAATGCCATCCTCAGCATATTATAAAACAGAACACACATTTGCGATGAGATATGTAAAACTACAGAAGAAATACAACAAGGTGAGGAAATGTGATTTAATATTACGGTAGAAAAATACATTCTGGAATAAATGGCTTTTGCGCCCTGCACATTTGACTGTTAATACAAGATGGAAAAGGAAACCAACAGCTTCTGACCAGTGTTCCCATGTTTAATAGAGTGTGAAGTACAGCAACATTAAGCTTTATAAAAGAAAACATTTTAGGCTCTGTCCTCTCATTACTGTTGGCTGCAAAACAACATTACAGGCATGAACTCTTCACCCAACTTCTGACCGCTGACTTAACCTTTACATTCTTATTTCCCTCCCGATTTCCTATACATACATTCACCTCCTACAACTTGACCTTACTTGAAATCCAGGCAAAAAAAGCACATAATTGAAAGTATATCACAAATTTGAGATAAAAAACTCTAATAACCAACTTTTCTCTGGCCAGTAGAGCGATTTCCCCGATGCAGCTCAGATGGGCCTCCAGCGAGTCTGCTTGTAATGTAAAAGGCCTGTTAATTCAACTGCCCACCAGTTAGTCCCTCTCTCATAAGCGCAGGTCTAATGAATGTCTTTAATAGGCCTATTGCCGCTTACCACGGTCCCTTTCTCCACATTAAGACCTCACACAACACTGTGAGCACTGTGCAATCTCAGCGCTGGTCAAACGAGGGTGTTAACTACCAAACAGGGAGACATCAGTTTATATATTTACTTTAAATAACCCCCCTGGGTATGACCCCTGACCTCTATGATAATGTGGGCCAGCAGGAAGAGATTGCTTGTGTGAGATGGGCTCGGACTACTGGTCATTAACAGTGCATGTTATTGGCGAAAAGGAAACTGGCACTGGAAACACACATCCAGAAATGTGCACTGTTCAACCTGGTCAGATTTAAATATTCACACACTGATACATACCTGTAAAAAAAAACCTGTACAGACACATTATAAGAATATTACAGTCACTATTAAGGAGATAAATGCAGGAATTGGGCTAATTTCAACTGGCTTGTGTTTATTTACACAGACCTCCCATTACATGTAATATGTTTGAAATTATACTGGGATAAAAGCTGTAAAAAAAAAAAATAAATTACAGGTGGAAACAAATTGCATGTGTTAATTATGGAACATTCAGTAGAAATTATATTAGGGGCATTCTGTCAGTGCTGTCCCCCATCAGTTACATCCCAATGAAATTGCACTGCATTCAACAATATCAATATCCAGGTAATTTCATTTCAAAGGACAGGCAATTAAAGCAGAATCGGGGTCAATGGAACACAAAGCAGCGTGAAAGCCACTGACTAAAGCACTTAAAAGCAAGGGAGTGAGAAACGAGAGAAGGAAAAGAAAAAGACTCTGATTGCATTTCACCTGTCAATGACACGCTGTTGGAGCATTATTGTGCATGTGTGTGGAAGTGTGTATCTCACTCTGTGTTTACCAACTGTGAATTGTCTGTGTGTTTACGTGCTTGTATGAACATATATGCATTTTGTGTGTGTGTGTATGTGTATGTGTGTGTGTGTATGTTATGCCTGAAGACATACGTGCAGTAATAGAGTGGTGGTAGACTCAGACAGCTGCCCAGTGCCATTCACAGCTCAGAGCTCCCAGCCTCCACTCTGCTCTGTTCGCCTTCTGATGAGAATTAATGTACTCTGACGTCCCTTGGGACTCCCCCACTCCCCCCCAACAGCACAGCTAATGAAGAAATACAACCTTGCCAAAATACTGAGCTAGAGAGAGGGAGGGACACAGACAGAAAAAGACTGAGAGACGACATGAGAGAAGGGGAAAAGAGAGGGAATCGGATGCAGATAAACAAATTGCGCGGAGGGACTTGCAAAAATAGGTGAGGAATTCTAGGGACAGTGGGGTTAAAGGGAGGTCAATATGTTTCAGTGTGGTAGAGAGGACATATGTAAGAGATAGGAGGAGTTTATAGGACATAAGAGCGAGGGAAGCCACCGTGAGGTTTGGCTGTGACCCAAGACACGTGTCCTGGATGGCCATACCCTGCCCCAGGGCTGCTACAGGCAATGACTGCCTTGCAGCTCCCTATGGGGCTCCCCTGACACCAACATCCACACCCACACACATATATTCCCCAGCTCACAGACCTGTGGGAGGGATGAGCAATATGGATAGCAGAAAGCATGACCCCAAAATAGCAACTGCATGACCAGTCAGGAAACGCACGAGACATGCTGTAAAAGCTGACCACCACAAAACAAGTGCCATAAAGTCATAAAGTCTACTTTATGTGACCAATGTCAAGCAAATTGATGCAAATACACACACCGACTCCTGGGGCCTTGTCCATATGGTGCGCATTGGTAACAGTCTGAATGTCCTCTCAGAGAAAATAATCATGATGAATCAGGGAATTGGTGTAAGAAAAAAACAATCTATGCCCTCATTGGCATTTCCTAATGGTTGTATATATGTTTTCTTCCCCTCGAATGGACTAAAAAAGGCTTCCTTCTGTGAGTAGATCAGCATGACACTACAAATTTTATTCACGTGAAAGCAGCTTTTCAGTCAATCCATGTATTGGCGATTGGACTTTCTGTTCAGAAACATAGACTGAAAAACAAAAACATAAAACAAGTGGCTATATTATTTTCATGCTAAAATGCAAACTGAAAATTAACTGAATTATCTTTCTTTATGGTTGATAATTAAATTGTTTTAAATTCTTGATTTTGAAAGGGTTATTTTTTTTTTACATTTTAATTTCCTAATCATTTAAGAGAAGAAAAGTTAAAATTACTAGAAAACAGCAATAGAAAACCTTTTTTTTTTTTCTGAAACTGACTGAAGTTATTTACAAGAGAAGAACACCAATGAGTATGATGATGTGTAGAGGGAGAAAAATATATGCTGTGTAAATTAATATCACATATAGACATGGGGTAGTAAGTTGTTCTACACAACAATTAAAAAATACATCTCGGCCAAAGAAAACTCTTAAAAGGTATTCCAAAGTCTTAATATAGAAAGCATTCTTTAAGTAAATGCTACAACAGGGTTCAGTGATTCTCTTTTCTTTCAGTTTGTGCATCCACCTTATAGCAGGTAACTACAAATATTGATGAAACAAGGTTGACTTTTAGGTAAAAGCAACATAAACACAGCAACGTTCAAACGTCTTGATAACTGCTTGATACATCGCATTGGACACCTCCACAACTTTTAGCAGTATTTTGTAGACAATTATCATGTAAAATGACCTTAAACACTACACTGAGCAGCAAGGAAACATCATTATTTATCCTATTTCAGTAGGGCATTGTGAAGTACAAAGGGATTTCCCAAAATTGTTCAAGTTTTCCTACCAAACCTATTTAATCTTGTGTGAAATCTCAATAATGACATTAATAACAGAGATAAGAGCTATATTTGTGGGAAGTACTTACAGTTTCTTAGCCTTGAAAGACTCCGCAAACTCCCTCACGCTGCGGAAAGAGGCAAGGTCGCACATCATTGCTTCTACTTTTGCTTTGTGCTATGGAGACAAAAAAAAAACAAAAAAACACAAGACCATATGATGGTTTTAGTCAGCTTCTAATGATATTTTTATTGTCGTAACGCACAGCAAAAACACTTTACAGAAAGTTTAGATGGTAAATAATAAATAAAAGCAATGATTTATAACAAAATGGGCAGGCATTCATTCTTTTTTCCAGTAGTAAAACATTATGTGAGAACACTGCAGAGGTATGGCCACAGTGATGTGTGAAGGCTCCTACAGAACTCTGCTCTTACCCTGTGTTTGTGTGTGCCTCATCTTACACCATATGTTGGGAGACAGGGTGAGGATAGGAGAGGAGCAGAAAAAGATAAATGACTTAAGAAGTGAATGCATAACTGCATTTACACACTGAGGAAGACAGGCTTAATATTCATCATCCTCTCCATTTCACTGTAGCATTCTGCTGCAGGGCAAAGGCCTCAATGGAGATACCTGAAGACTTAGAGGAGCACATCTCTCTAATAACAGCATGTATAACCATGTTTTTGTGTCAACTAAGATGCTCTGCTCATTTTTTTTTTTTTCTTTTTCCCTTCCTACCTTTCCGCATCAGCTCAGACCCTATCAACAGACAATCTGGGATCAGTGTCTGTACAACATACAGTATGCGCCCACACAGGACCTTGGCGCATGTGAACCGAGGTGAAGCATGTTCCGTTCAGACTAACGGTCCATTAGACTCATCCCTCATGCTGAGATATTGCTCCCAGTACTCCCAGCTGGGCTCTGGGTACAGTAGCACCAGGTATTTCTGAAGTCCCCCTCTCCTCATCCTGCCCGCCATCCCTGAGGAACACTGTCAGCTCACATTACACCCCGGAAGAGCGTTCAGCGTTCCACTCTCCGTCCGCCGCCACTGCCACCGCCACCGCCACCACCCCTGCTGCTCTACTGTCAGAGCCTTTTTTTTTTTTTTTTTACAGGTCTGATCCCCAGTCCACCAGCGTCATATGGGAATGTCTCTCCTCCACATTTCTGTCTCTGCAGAGCTAACTGTACATGACACTCACAGCAAGGACGCTCCATGGAGCAGTGAGCACAAAGAAAACAAGAAAGGGTTAAGAGCGCCTTCTGATGGAAATGTGATTCTTCAGGCATTTTACAGACACCTTAACTGCTCCAGGGTGTATTTATACATGCATACACAGGCACATGCACGCCACACACACGCACACAACAAATTCAATGTTGTGACTCAAGGGTAAAAGCACGCTATCACACCATTATCTATGCCTGAATTATTCTCTTGATGCTACTCTATACCATTATATGGATGCTATTACAAAGCATTAAAGGACTGATTATGGCTATTATAGATATGATTATAGGGTACCTGCTTATATGATCTGCACACAGCAGTAATCACAGGTGAGAGGAGACAACTGTCTAATTTAATGACGTGTATGTGCAGTATGCATTCACACTGGCAGCTTCTTTCACACCGTATAAACACATAAAAACACAGGTGTGGTGACGACAGTGGGTGTGGAAGAAATATGGGCGTTTGTATAAGTGTAAGAAATAAAAATCTTACATATAAGTTCAAGTCGTTACAAAAATCAATCACTTGTCTGTGATATTTCATGATTGGGATGGGGGGGGGTGAAATGAGATACAACTCCCAAACAAGGTCAAAGCCAGCAGTAGTTTGGTAATAAACAGGTCAGTATAAGGCCTCCTCAACAGGAAGGCCCTCCATGTGAGTATGACCAACAGAGAAGATGAGAGCAGGTGTCAGCTTGACGAACACATATCCCCTTCTCTGGAGACAGGGGAAAAGGGGAAGCAGAGATGGAGTAATGGGAGACCAGAGGGAGGATAGAGGGGGGGTTGAAGGGGGGCCACTGGAGCAAATCCAGCAGGGAGAAGGTGAGCAGCCTGCCTGCCCGCCTACCCTCCCCCTGCAGATTGAAGTCTTGCGAAGAAAATAAAGTTTATTGCCTGGAAAGAGGGGGGAAAAAGCATGTAAAAAGCATTAAAGCGATGGAGGTGAACAATTAGACAGATGGCCAGGTTTTGGAAGGAGAAGAGGGAAAAAAGGGTAGAAAAAGAGAGGGAGAACGCACAGACGCAATCGTTCAGGGTTTTTATGAGGACCCTGACAACTCCTGGTCTCTTCAAGGGCGAAGGAAAAGTGAGAGGCATTGAAGCCTCTCTGGTTAACTCCAGAGTAATCGCTGAGTGTGCAACACCACAGAGCTCGGCTCAGGGTGACAGAGCTTACTGCCCCAAGCTACACACAACCTATCACTTCACCTAAATGCAAAAGGCTAATTATGAAACTCTTAAATGCAGGAAACATGTAAATAATATTTCCAAGTTGAAGAGTAAACCAAATTGCAGCACCTCCTCGGCTACAAGTTTGCAAAAGAGTTGTGTGTTTGTGACGGAAAGTAGCAAGGTCATACTGTTGGGCATTGGATCACCTTCCGGCCCCATCTCCAGCCGTCAACCCCAGAGAACAGCTGTCTTTAACATGACGATGACCTTTATGACTTTCACCAAGAGGAAGATTTTTTTTTTTTTTAAAGGAGGGAACCTTCAGAGTGGAGTAAGTTGGCCTCTGCAGCGGTTCTCCTGGTGTGTTGGGGAATGTCGCGTGGTCACTGCATATGGGAGGAAGATGGAGAGAGAGTGGGGGATGGACAGGGGACAGCTCTAATACAATTATAACTGGGGCAATCCAATCCAATAAAATGAAGAGGTATTAGAGCAGGGGAGCCCCATCCTGTTCAATAAGACACTGGACCACTCTACTAACTCTTAAAACACACACACGTAGCCCTACTCGCATGCGCACACACAGGTACACACACTTTGCTGACCCCTTTAATAGCACAGCAGCCACCCCTAATGGACGCAAGCAAGTGGAACCGCCAAATAATACACTGTCTTAATGCACTAGGCTCAATCTCATCCACCTCTCCCCCTTATCCTTCTCAGCCTTCCCTCACACACTTTAACCTCTGTTTCCATCTTCCCTCACCCCGTGCTGCCCCTTCACCACCTCAGCTCCCCTTATAGATCACCAGCACAGGGACAACACTTAAGAAATCAAAAGGACCCCCATTTATACAAAACACTTAGCCTACAGACCCCAGTTAACATCTGCGGCAAATGAGGAGGAAGAGACAAAAAAAAAAGAGAGAGAGAGAGACTCCAGTGAGGTGAAAGAAAACAGTTTGGAAAGAGTATCTTAATGTTTCACTAACTCCATTTAAGTACAAGATACATGATATCTATAGAACAGCTGCATTTTTACCACCAGGTGTGGAGGTAAGGTGTTGTAATGGCGGTGAAAGTGAATGAGCAGCGAAGACACCATGTGAAAAGGGCACCTTATAAAAGCAATTAGAGAAATGACTTTGAGCCCCTCTTCTTGCTCTGTAGATTAGAACAGGCCTCGGAGGGAGGAACACAGAGGAACTCAGATCTCTATGACCTTGTCCGCAACACGCCACACTAAATTGGTCATCAGCTTTTAAGACTGTATTTTATCATAGATATATATTTTTAGCAAAAAGAAAAAGAGAAGAGGAAGGAGGGGGGACGGTGAAATGCGCAGGTCATATATCATCCTGTCACAATTATGACGTTTGTTCATAAATACCAACCAATCTCCTCTCCACCTGGCTAAGTCACATGCGCTTGTGCTTATGCACGCGCCACACACCAACAAAAGAAATATGGACACACACCACGTGCAATGAACGCACATGCACACCACAAATAAAGAAACAGACACATCTGGCTGGGTGCCCTACCACAGGTCTGAGAATTGACCTCCACACACAGACAAAGAGACAGAATACACACCTATAGGCAGCATACGTTCAAGCAGCTAGCACACACATGATTGCACACACTCCGCACATTACAAACCCAAACACACACAAACAAACAAATGCACGCGCACATACACATCCACTTACTCACTGACATGCACACACATTGCAATTAATAGGGAGGCAGGTCTCTGGTGAGGAAGAGAAAGTGCCTGTTCAGCACATACAGGCAGAATATGCAATTTCCTCCAGTTAAGTCTGTATTAAATTGATTTCTTCTTTCTCTGACACGGACTGGGTTTTTCCCTCCTAATGAAAGCTGGATAATCTACAGGTTTTCCCTTTCCTGAAATCAAGTTACAAATCAAGCAATTGCAGGGGCAGATATGGGAAAGGTGAAGGAAGGACATGGGATGATTTTCCAGATGAGAAACATGGAGAATGAGGCACATACGTGCTGATACTCTTAACACGGACATCAGGGGCACCTCACACACACACACACACACACACACACACACCGCTCACACACACATAGGGGGTAAAGGCCGTGCCTTGGTTAAGTACTTGCTGACATTTACATTTAGAGATGCACTAAGGTTACTACAGGGCCATGTCAGTAAACACGGCATTAATAACTGTAATTAATGAAACACATTAATTAGTATGAACTTCAATCAGTTAACCACTCACTCAAACCTGACAAGGGGAAAGGCTGCACTGAAGCAATAAAAACACGGAGAAAAATATGAAAAAGGAAGAAAAAAGGGATACTTACAAGATAAGTAGAGGTGGAAAAATGTGTAATAAAAATAATTTTACAGAAATGAAAGAAGCAATATAATATGAACTTTGAAAATTTTAAGAAAAATGTACTCAAAGCAAAGATTGAAGTATGCATTATACACAAAAGATAGAAGAAATATTATGACATATTTTAAATGTTGCTACAGGATTATTATTACTGATTAAGCAGATATTTAAATGTTATAGCTGGCAAGGACAGGGCTAATCTAAAATATATTTATGTCATGTTATATACTTTTCTATACTGTACAATTATGATATTTTACTTGGCTAGTTATTAACATTTTAATGCCTTTAACCATCACATAAATTTAGTAAAGCAAAACATATTTTTCCCACTGATTTTTACTTGCAAATGTGTGTTTATTAGGTCAGAGTGGAAATAAAAAATTTTAAAAGAAAAGACAAATTCCAAAAAAAATCCTTACAATTTTAATTTCACACAAATAAGTTAAAATCAAAAAATGAAAAATAAAATAAAACAGATAATTTAAAAAAAATAGACACATTTCTTAAAACAAACTTAAAACTTCTCAGGCTTTTTTTTTTTTTGCGATACTGGGGCTGTCATAAATTCTAAGTGCTGGACACTTTAACGACAGATCATGTTATGTGCACATAAGATGCAAAACTGTAAAAGACTTTAACATCAGGTGTAACCGCACTTATTACCATCTGGAGACCCAAATTGCCTTTACTTTCCAGAAGCGAGCCAGACGGGCCAGAAGAAGAAGAAAGATGGAGAGGAACAGACAGAGGCAAGTGAGAGGGGAAGAGAGGGAGAGCGAGACAGAGATGGGAAATGAAAAGGACAGGGCGGTCATCATAATTGCAGAGTTTGCTTTTCGGATGCAGACAGACCAGGGCCATGGGGCCTGGGGCAGATATCAGATTCCACACAAACACACATACAAACTTACACACGCATCCATATATACTAACACACACACACAATATTCCACAGCAAACCCATGTAAGTGTTTTTTCATTAGGGTAAGGGACAGCGAGCATCATTTTTGAAAGTGTTTTTGTGCATTTGTGCTGCTATAAAGGACAAAGCGTGAAGTGAGACGATAACATCAAGCTTTCAATCCTAACAATGTCAATTTTATATTATAAACCTTCCCCATGTCCGTGTGTGTGTGTGTGCGTGCGTGTGTGTGTGTACGTCTCCATCTCCATTTCTGCCTCTACTTCACTTCTCCCCTCCTCCGTCCAGTATAGAGCCTGATCAGATTTACATTAAAAAGTGATGGAGATTTAAATAATGTGTCTGTGTTCTCAGAAAGACATCAAGAGATTTTCATCTTCCTCTCTTCTTCCTCTCTGTCTCTTCCTCTCCATTTCCTCACCCTCTCCTGCTCCTATCTCCCCCCTCATCTCACCCACTCCATCTCCGCCAGATTCGCAGACAGTGCACATTTTCCTGCATGTCTTCAGTGTAACCGATACCTCTAACAACCAGGATTTTAATGCGATCCATATTGCTCCCTAATATTTCAGATCTCAGAATAAGCACTGGCAATTACATATTTACACCCAGCTTATTTTGCAATTCTGCACAGGGACTTTCGTGTCTGGGTGAACGGCACACGCAGACTTAGATGCTGATTATGTTGTGGTTAGATAACAATAAAGTCAGAGAAATACTCCTTGAGTCTGTTCACTTATACTGTATATACAACTTTCTATTTGTGGGCGTCAGCAATAAAGCTCAACTCTCTCAAGTACAAAATAATGTGTTCTTTTCAAGTGCGGCGGTAATGTGATTGCTTTATCTAAACCTGCTAGTTTTACACTGTTTAATTTCTCCTGAAACACTTGTGCCTTGTATCATCTCGGTATCCAGAGGGCTGGTAAAAGTACCAAATACACTGGCAGAAAAATGCATGCATTTACACATATGTACACTGTTGTAGTGAACACACATCGCTGAGCAGAGATGATAAATTAAGCTCTTTGATTTGGTTACCCAAGCCCTTTTTGTATCAGCTTTATAAAAACATAAGCATAACATAATTGAATAAGAAAAGAATCTGGCAATTAAGAAACATGGAGGTCTTTGATGTGAGTAAGTGTATAATGGGCCTTTTGATGCAGAAGTGGTTTACACTCCGCAGGGTCTGGTATGCACTTTGATTAAAACCTCTTTTGTTTGGCAATATTTCAAACTGCTTACAATTTTCCACTGTCACAATAAGTTTAGCCTGGAAATACAAGAGATTGAGCAATTTTCCTCCTTTTCTCTCTCCAGTATCTTGTTTTCTCTGTATGAAATGGGACAGTAGTGATCCTGAGGTAAATGTTAAAAGAGGCAAACATGTAATAGTGTCAAAGTGGAAGATCTGACCAGGGACAAAGTATTTCAGGATGAACATGAAATGATAATCAGTACAATTATACAGATGGTTGGTTTTATATTCATATAAACATACCATCTGAACAGCTGAAGATGTTCTGCCACCATCATCTCCTCTATCTGTGCATGCTGGGGTTCTGCATTATGTTATGCAGATTGAAATAATAGGATTCTCATCATGCATCTTTAGCCCCTTGTCGCTTGGATAATAGCCTGAAAGACTCTCGTTGAACAATGTAATAAATGTATCATGTGACCTCAGCAAAGGTCGGAGGTCAGTGACTCACAGATTGTCAACGGAGCGCTGGCATGACAGAGAATAAATGATGCCTTGTAAACAAATTGAGTTATTGGTTTAATTCATGCAGACTGATTTAATTTGCTGTGAGAAGAGTCCTTCACAAGGGAACTGAGGAGGCAAAGAATGACAGCAAAAAAGAAGGAAGAAGAGGAAAGGGACGGGAAGGGGAGGACAAGCAGTGGACAATTCACCATGGCACCACGTATCCTTCCTCCATCCCTCCATCCCTCCATCCCTCTATCCCTCCTTGCCTTTGGCTCCACTGAAGAGAGGTAACTACATTAAAGAGGCCGATCATCTCACAAGACTGTGTTGTTTCTCTAGACATTAAGTCTTCTTTTTGTCTCCCAGCTAAATGTAATAAGGTTGTGTTAAATTGAGTTGGGCCGGGGCACTAGTTTGACTCCCTGCCCTGGCATGGATTGACTGACAATTAACAGGAAATAGACACAGGCTTAGAATTTTATAAACCCATACTGTTTGTCTATTGCATAAACATCTCAAGAAGTTTAGATGCACATAAAAGTAAAAGCAAACTGAAGCCTATTAGGTAGCAATTAAACAGTGAAGATGCTGAAGTCTGAAGAAAGCATTTTAAAGTTAAAGTGAAGGGAAAATTGGCAGGCCCATCTCCTATGGCAGAGCCCATGAACCCAAAACACCCTGATTGAAACATCAGTATTAAGTTTGGTCTTTCACCCAAAGCTGTATTAGGTCTCTCCTCAGTTTGCTCCTTAATTCCATCAGAGTAATCCCACATTATTGCCCTCTAACGGTACCCTAAACGGAGAATAAAAAGTTTGCTCCCCTCTAGTAGTGTATTACCAGGAAACAACAGGCCCTCTCCTCATTAAGTTATAGATATAAATGCTCCAAAGCATGAAATTACCCCCGAGCCTCCCTCTCCAAATAACCTGGTTTGCAAACAAATGATCCGAGCACAAGCAGTAAAAGGCAGATTATTAAAATAATAGGAGGGATTTAAATTTGCATCCACAGAACAATTCAGCAAAGGACTGTGCAATTACTCCTCCCCCTCCTCCTCTCCTGTTCATTCCACCTTTCCACTGGCATGCAGAGCCCCTCACTCTTTACAATGTCCATCTGTTCTGTCTCAGAAACACAAGCAGAGTTAGATCCTCAGGTATCTCTTTGGTGTGTATGTGGTCACTCAGAAGACATGTATTTGGTATTTCTATTATTTAATCACAACAGCGGTCAGTTTACATGCTTGGAATGCCCTGTTCTCTTCTACCACAACCTCAACTCTGTATTTCAGTTCCAGTCTAACACTATGATAAATATTCAACTTTATCCTGGGACAATAACAGTCCCTCCTCCTATGCTGGAGTAAATGGGGAGCGATGAGAGAGTGAGGTGAGCAGGAACGGATGAGGCAAAGGGTGCTCAGGTCCACATTACCTCTGAGTTATGGCCTCCATTTGCATCTCAATCAGCCTCTTTGGAGAGCCCACCACCTTGGTAACACCCCCATCTCACTGCAGCCACCCCAGGTAATCAGGGAGATTTAGTGGGACTGGCAGCCTACCATGGGCACCCCCTGGCCGGGGCTCGCAGCTCATTCCCAGCCCCTGGTTTCACTAAGGGCCCTCTGGGCCACATCCAAACACAGGTGAATAGCCGCACTTAACAAGACTGCAGCGGACCAAAATAGATGAGCAGCAGGAACAAGCCATAAAACAGAGGGAAAACAAAGCACCTGAGTGATTGTAATAGATGCTGAAGCATAGATGTCTGCATAGCATTCTGGATTGCTGCCTCATTATAGCAAAGGAAAAAAGAAAACAAACTTAAACTTGTGACCTTAGGTGAGAACATTTTATCTCAGGCTTGATGATGGCACTGACACCATCTCACTGCTCCCTAGTAGCAGAAACAAACACTAACATGTAATGGGAATAAGACCACCTACAAATACACACAGATACACACGTGCACACACAGATACATGGTGTGATTTGCAGATAGTGAATGCTCCACTTGAGAGTTGCCTCTCTAGTTAGCGCTGTCTCATGGCTGAACCCTGCTAAGGTATTATTACCTACACTCAGCCCTATTGATATTGTGACTCCAGCATGTGTTCACCCCCTTGTTACTGCATGGACCTCAACACAGTGCTGTATCTGACTGTGTGCATGGGCATGAGTGTGTTTGTGCTTGTATGTGTATCCCAGACCTCTGGGGTAGAGAGGAGTCACCGTGCACAGTAGAAGACAAGAGGCTGAGGAGGCTAATAGACAAACACTCGACACACCAGGGGCCTAATCAACTGCAAAGGACACATACCCATAGCTCCTAACCTCTCTCTAACACAAACACACTCTGGCCTGTCTTCCTCCCTTTAATCTCAGTGATACTCTAAACTCCACACTGCCTGCACTCGTGCCTCATCGCACAAAGCCTTTGTAAGCAAAGCTTGTAGAAAACAAAACTTTACCTGTAAACAAGAATGGCTCAGGTGAGCAGTGAAAAGGACTAAACAAAAGGAAGACAGGAGAAGAGTGAGAACCAAAGATGGAGAGACTTAAAACGAGGAGCTGAGTTTCAGTTATCAGAATCAAATATTAGTGGGGAAAAAACTGGGGAGTGGGCAACATTAATCAAAGTGTTCACCTAGTGGGCAGCCATATGGCAGATCAGCACGCCAACGGTGCAAACTTGCTGATCTTCAGTAACGGGGTGCAATTAATTCCACTGGCTGCATTCATCTCTCCCTCACACATTGAAGGAAAGGAAGTAGAAAAGAGGGGGAAAGAACAGAGGAGGGTTTGTTATGACTCCTCTTCCTCAACTCTTTCTTTCTTTCTTCGAAGCAGAGGAATCAAACCCAGGTGATGAATGGGGTGGACACAAGGGCCTCAGGTAGCTCCTGTGGCGATAGTGGGGGGGGGTGATGAGGAGTGGGACAAGAAAAAGTGGAGAAATTAGGAAGCTGAGAGAGGAGGACACAGCAGTGGGCAAGGGATTTGTTTACTCTATGATTTGGCCAAGGCATTTGATAAAAGACCCTCAAATCTCTTATTTAAATGAGTGTGTTTACTTCCAAGCTTTATAAAAAAAAATGTGTGCACAAATTAGTTAAATATCAAATCCTTGTCTACATCTTAATTGAGGTTAACACTCAGAATGTTTTTTACTCAGATACTGGTGCCTGCAACTGTTACATTTTAATGGAGCAAGGACTACCAGCAACATTGCTAAAATGACGAAGTCAGGCTGCCAAGCTATTTACAAATCACCATAATGAATGGAAGCACATAAATAAAGCCTTGTGAATCTATGTAAATCCCATTATCTAGCCCACAAAATGGCTATTTTTATAAATAACACTGTGCAAATAAAAGATTGTTTCCATTAACACTGCCAAAAAGGACTACTGCAGTGCCCAAAATGTCCTTTGAAAGGTGGCAAATAAATACTTTGTTCAACCATCAGTGATTTATATTACATTTTGTTCTCCCTCTAACTATTAGCAATTCAGGCACAGGAATGTGCAGACTGGCCTTAAAACACATTCTCAGTGAATCTGCACTGAAGCCTCTGTACAAAATCAAACCTAATACACTGGTACTGTGTGTTATTCTGCTTTCATAGGATATCAGTTCATTAAAATGTAAATTAAAAGAGCAAAATGACAATGTCAAGTCACGTCATACCTAAAAAAATCGATTAGATTGTTTCATAGAGAAAGTTTTTATGATGAAAGATGGTCAGTATTTGATTATTTACTTATTAAGTCAACAGAGCACAGTGCAGTGATCGCAACCAGGCCACATACACCCCCCTAATGGCTCTCAGACCTCTTTTGGTTTTATGTAAAATTAGCGTCTCCCCTGGCTCTTAACGCAAGCTCATCTCCATTAGCCGCAACCTACTAAAACTGAATCTTGCAAATGAGTTGTGGACATGCATTCCCCCAGCCCTCTCATCTCTCCCATCCATACAAATACTCTGCATCTGCTATCTCATGTCCATATCTACTTAAGCCAGCTCATCCCATAGGCCTAGTCACCATACCACCCATACCAATATCATAAATGACTGTGGGGGAAACCTTCATTAGGGCAGCAATGCCCCCTCCCTAATCAGGGCATTTTCCTTGTGCGCATTGGGATGGTGCTTTATGGCCCAGATGGGGTTCTGTTAATGAGGAAGTATACATGTCTCCATTTCCTGTCTAGCCAGGTCTGCAGTTCCTGTATTTGGTACTATTATAATCATGAGGCTTTTTAATGAACTATATTCATCTTGGTCATGCATCAAACACCACAGACATATAATAACAGGATACAAAGATACAAGGAATTAATTACACAAGATGGATATTATTATGTGGGTATCCACTTTATTACCATCTAGGGGTGGGACTCACACTAACTTTCTAAATATATTGCACATAATAGCAGTAAGATCATGATAACTGATGCTCTGATACTTGATATATTGCAAAAAAAATCATCTATAATACACTGTGATGTCTGTGCAACTAAAGTGGAAAAAGTAAAAAGGCATTATACAGGAATCTTGGATTTTTATGAAACAGTCATTTCTGGGTGTTGATCGTGATTGGTTGTAATTCAATACTCATAAACAAACCTTTTACTGTGTTTTAACAGCATTGTTGTGCCAAGCGCACTGTTATATTACATCCTGTTTTGTTCTGCATTTTGATTTATTGAATTATCATAACTGGAGGGAAGAGAAGGATGGGACAGATGAGGAGAAGATACAAAAAGGTAGCAGGAATTCAAGCGGGAAAACCCCTGCAGGAGAATGTAAAAAAGTATAAAAGTAAAGACAAAAGTTAGAAACCATTAGAAAAAGACTGTAGGGTAAAAATGTTTCTATCTACAAAGTATCCTTCAAAAAAATGTGAATAACATCAACAACCAGAAATTTCTTGAGAAAAACTAGGCTTACACCATTAGAAGCCATGGCTGGGGATATATCCCCAATCCTTAATGATGCCATGACATGAGGCATCCCCAGGTCATGACCTTTCATTTGCACTTGATTTGAAAACAATCAGACAAATAGTTCCACAGAGATGAACAAAAGTGTGTTTAATGATTTTAAACTTTTGAGTGTCCTCTTATGGGCAATCTATAAAATCAAACCAGTTTTTCCCTCTCCATGATATTCGTTGATATGAAAAATACAAAATTTCTACACCCAATATTTTTCAAGTTATCACATTAAGAAGAAGGATATTTAATGGTAGAGCTCGCAGCGGAAGTCGGCCAAGAACATAACATCCCTTGTTCGGGGATATAATAAGTGCAATTGCAACAATATTATTCCTCATCAACACACGTGCATGTGGACCTACAAAGACACATAGTTACAGGCATAATATAATTCAAATTGCACTTACTTCTCTTAAAACATTTCATACTGTTCATATTTGTTGAGGTTATTCACATTTTAGTTAAAAGAGAGTTTGTAACTGTAAACATTTTTATGTTATTTGGCTTTTTTACACTAAAAATAAAGAGAAAAATTAGATTAGATTAGATTAGATTAGCTTTATTCATCCACACAATGGGGAAATTTGGTTGTTACAGCAGTTATGTACATATGAACGTATTGACAGATTATAAATTATAAATATTTGGTTGTTACAGCAGTTATGTACATATGA
>JAPTYR010000026.1:13147539-13160957 GCA_029814505.1 Siphamia roseigaster | reverse complement strand
CTACAGAATACATTGCAAGCATCAATATCTGCATCATCCAACATGGATAAGATTGAGGACATACTGGAAAGCCTACAAAAGCAGTGATAAATAGTTGATGACGTGGGCACTTAGGGGAGTGAGATATATGTAGCAGAGAGTTGTACAGCCTAACATCAGCTAACAGACTGGAGGGTGGTATTTTGTGCCAATGCAGAAGTTAAAGATTTTAATTATTTAAGAATGAAATGCCCCTTTTACCTAAAACCCAAATTATGAGCTCTGTAACCCCTTAATTTTATGAAATATTTATCAATTATAGCCTTCGTACATCCATTGTCCTTGAATCGATCAATTCGCCTTTGTTATTACCCCTCTTGCAGGATGAGAGAGGCCTGTAATAACCGCTTTATCCATTAGTCTAAAAAATGCAGTGTTTTGTTGTCAGAGTGTTTTAATTATGTGAGCCTACCAGGTTTGGTGTCAAAACTGGAAAGGTATTTAGAATGTCAAGAAGAGGCAATCTGGTGAAGAGTAATGGAGAGGAGTCTGTAAACATGCAGATAAATCAAAACAGAAAATAAATATCAAATTCTGGACTGAATACCAGATTGCACAAGTGTCAGATATAGGCTGAATCTCATTTTATGAGTGCATAAATAAAAAAATTTCCATTCATGTGGAGCAACAGGGAGTTCATTTTACCCAACTCAAAATGAGGGATTATTGTTGTAAGCATTCAGTTGAACTGTTTTTTGCGATTAAGATATTTCACAATCAATCCAACTTTTTGTTGGCACATGTCAAAATTTGACGTTAATCTACTCTGAGAGTAAAGATGTTTAAATTTGACACATTAAGAGAATGGTTTGCCTCTGCATTTGCCTTCATGGCCTGAGGAATCAATATAGCCGATTAGAGTGGATCAGATGTTAGTTCAACATCGACCATCTGCAGTGAAACGAGGCATTTCAAAACATTGCAAGAGATTCACTCACAAATGAGATTCAACCTAGTGAATAATGTGACTTGGCCTTTTGTTCGGGCACCTCCCAGTGTTTTTATAGTTTAGGCCTCATCACTGGGTTTGCAGAAACATTCTTGGTGAAGTTTGAAGAAGCAGTGAGCAATGTGTGTCTTTATGTTATGAAGAAGATGGTAACTTTTACCAATTTAACGTGGATGGAAAGGAAACTTTCCACTAGTGAAAATGGAGTGTTGTGTGGTTTTATAAACATTTTATCTCAAGCACTTTATAACCTCTTTGTGTAACCAGCTAATCCTTATATCCGTCCACAGCTCTCTACTGACCCAGCTGAATTTGTACTTGGAAACGTCCATTTAAAAAAAACAAGAAAAAAAAACAAAGCAGTTGTCTTTGTAAAAGGTAAATACATGTTAAACAAGCATTTTTACATTTTCTCATGTCAGAATATTTTTTGAGGTCTAGGACAACTTTGTATAGAATGTCTGCTCACTGTTGAATCCCTCTTTGTATTCAGTCTCAGTGGTCCAGTCAAGTCTGTCAAAAAAAAAAAACAGCCATTCCCACAAAAGCTTTGTCATTTTCAGTGTTGGAGTGGTAAGTAGGATTTTGTTTTTACCCACTGACAGAACACTCAAAATACTGATCATCAGTTTGTGCATTAAAATGAAGGGTTATCATTTTTGCTATCTGTACTATATACTGTTCAGTCTGTCACTTGACTGTTTTACCTTGTGTTGTGTTAGATGTTTAAGTTTTCGTCTCAGTGTTGGTACTGTGTGCAGGCTGGCACCGTGTGAAGTTGGCATCCAGTACCGTCCCTTGTGTTGTGAACAGGGGCTCACTGGTAAATGAAATCTCTGTTACATAGAGGCCGCCATTTTGATTCAATCTATGGTGCTATGTACAGAAGTGATGGGCACTTCTGATGTGATGTTTATACTTCTATTAATAGCACTGACATTAATTGTTAGTTTTCGAGCAGAGTTGAGTGTAGAGAGCTGGCTGTTGTTGCAGGGTCAGACTGGAGTGCACCCAGGCATACCAAAGCTCCTGTTGTGAATTGTCTTTTCTTTTTTTTTGTCTCATGCTTGTCTTTGCAAATACCCTCATAATGTTTACTCATTTTTACTTACTCATTTAAATTATGCAGCTCTTACATGGATAGTAATTCAACACGTCGTTTTCTTTTTAATTACATATTTTTAAAAAAAAGATTTATAATGGTACTTTGTTTTATCGCTCATTAACATTTCCACTAATTTGATACTACAACTTTCCTTTTCTCATAACATTACTCTATTTTTGATGCAACATAATACTGCTGTACTTTCCATATCTACAACAGTAGCCAATCTGGCATTATCAAAGGCCAATTCTTGAGAATAATTCAAACTTTAGAATAGAATAGCTCACATATGCATTTGTTTACATTTTCATAGTCCTATTTTGTCCTGCAGCTGATAGTAATCCATTTTAAAGTAACTTATCTTTTTTAGAATTTTGTATCCATGTATCGAAATGTAGAGTATTTTTGTAAAATGAAACTTTTTGGTTTATGCTCATAGCACAGAATATCATTGCTGGTATGTTTTCCTGAAGTGAAGCGCAGGTTTATTGTGAAGTGTAATTAGAAATGTAATTAAGCGGACGTCAAGCAATTATGAATTCTTCTTTTTTAATGACTTTACCCATCCTGTATAACCCATTGCCTAGAATTTGTGTGTGCATTTTTTTTTTCTTTTCCTTTTTTATGTCATGCATCTCAAATGGCACTTTGACTCATCCATTAACTGTAGATCAGGTTCGAGCGCAGTAGTGATGTTTCCAAGCATTCCATTCCTCTTGGGTAGGGGAGTTTAAGAGCACATGATGTTGCAGAAGAAGAAGTGCGGAACAGTAATGCCTCTTAAAGCCATACCAACACAGAAAGCCAACCTGTGACTTTTGATGAATGTAAATTTTACCTCATGGTGTGGAAATAGAGCTTGCTCTACATCTAACATCGGACCAATTACAGTTTTGGAGGACATATTTTGAGGCAGAGGGGATTGGGAGGTGGCACGAACTGTCATTTGTGTCTCTATACATTTGTCTGATTGTTTTGTCTCTGATTGTGGTGTAATTCATGTTTTCATGTCCAGTCATTTTATTTTGAGCAATCCAGGATGCTCAGTCTGACTCTTCGAATAGCCACTTCCACCTGGAAAAAAAAACATGTGAAACATTTGATTTATGGTGGTAATAGCACACAAATCTTTCAACATTGGTTTGTCCTTCAGTCATGTAAATGATTATCCATGTATATTTAAATGTGAAATACACTGCAGGGGTATCTTGAATTTAAATTGTGATGCTTTCAACAGAACTTTGTGTGCCTTGATAACTGAACCGTTACTCTGCTGTGTTTACTGGTGTCCCTTTTGTGTCATTGCTACTCGGCTCCTTGTCCTTTCTTCTCTAGGACTGTTTGACATCAGGACACTTACTGATTTTCATTTAAAACACAGGCAAAGCATAACCACAGCCCATACAAGTATGTTTCAGTGGTAACATTTGGAAATCTATCACAAGATCTCACTGATTACTCTCAATGATGTGCAGCTTCATCAGTGAATTGTCAACCTTTCTTCAGATTTTGTTTTTATGCCTCATGAGATTTGTACATGTGAGGTAAAAGGGAAGGGATAGTAAAGACTGTTAATGGAGAGCTTTCTCGTGTTGATGTGCTTGTCAACATTACTATTGTTGCTGTGAAATGCTTGATCAAAAAGGAGCAACCATAAATTAACTGTTTGCCAATAGTGTGAGCTGTATTTCGTGTGTATTCAGTTTGCTCACTTTTCCTAGTTTGCTTTCTGTTTCACATTCTCCAACAGTTCTGTTGTATCCGTTCTGTGTAGCTTGAGCTTTAGTATCTAGCCTTAAAACCCTGCAGTAGGGGAAAAGGTCAACCCCAGTGTGTTATCATACATCTGAACTATTATTAACATGTACTTTGCCTTGGTCTGGACATTTGTATACTCTTCTGTTTATATCTGTAATCCTGCTGCTACATTCAATGAATTAATTAAAAAAAAAAAAGTTGTGTTTTTCTTTTTTTCTGCTGTCTCGAGTTTTAGATGTAGTTTGGGTTTTTTTTTTAATAGCGGGTATGAAGTGCACACTAAACAGCAAAGTGAACACACTGACAAGTGAACACACTGACTGCAGTTAAAATAATTTTAATACTTTTTAAGATCTATATATCTATATATATAAAATCATCCACAAGAAACAACTTGCTATAGTTTGCTAATTCTTCTCTGCAAAACCTGTTCAAAGAAGGACAGAGGATTCTCAAAGTCAAATCCAACATCAAACTCTGGCTTTTTCTTGAGAGCAAGTACAGATACTAGTATAGCCAACACAGCAGTCAGACCCCATATGTGATACTGGCTTCCAGAATTAGAGTCCAGAAAATGAAAGGAGTGCAATGGTCCCACTGTCCCAGTGATGCCGTGAGTAGTGAAGTGGTCCTTCTCACTAGTGAAGAAATCCAAAGGTACGGAGAATACAGCACTGACCTCAGCTGGATTTGGACAGGGACTAAATGTTTCATCTATGAAGCCCACCACTGGGGTCACCAACAGGCCACTCTATTAAAAAAAAAAAAGATGAGATTAAAAAAAAGTGCCTTCAGGGGATGATATTTCAGTTATTTTATATATGCACTCTTGAAATGTTCATTAAATATGATTCAATTACTTATATAGATGGGGGCTATTAATAAGGGCATCCCACAAGTTCAAGGTTGCACTTTAAAAGAGAACTTAATTCGGTTTGTTAAAAATCGTTTATATTTTTAGAGCCTTCTACATTGCCTAAATTTATTTTAATGAAGTAATGTAAATATTTACATTAGGCTCCTTATTACATTTTCCCAGGGTCATTACTGATCTGTTGCACATTCAATTGCAGATGCAGCCTTCACTGAATTTACCTTATTTATAACAGGAAACAGTCTACAAACCACCTGAACTTGGTCAGGTGGTAAGCCTATCTCCTCCTCTGCCTCTCTCAGGGCTGTGTCCACATCATCTCTATCACCAGGGTCTCTCTTCCCACCAGGGAAACACACCTCCCCAGCACCAGACCGCAGCTGCAGACACAAACAAAGCAGTCAAAAGTTGATATTTTTCCAAAAACATATTTGCATCCATTTGTTTTACCTGCATTGATCGTAATGTCATCAGTGTGTGCAGCTCTCCTTCCTTCACAAACAGCGGGATCAGAACTGAGGCTTTGGGCATCGTAGGCAGATATGAAAACCTGTCACCGATGTCAAAGCGCTTTAAAATGTCAACAGTCCTTTCCTTCACATACATGGTTCGACTTCAGAACAGAAAAGTTGACACTGAATCACAACAGAAACAAAGTGGTAGCCTACCTATAATAGATGACGGTAAATTAACCGACCGTGGCATCTCATGTTCGATTAACTATTACAAATGCGTAATCTGAGGTTACTTGCATTAACCATACAGGTTCAAGTAACAGACCTGTCCAATGAAACTGGCGAGAACAGACGATACGATGAGCTAACGTTAGCAAAATGCTAAGGTAACAACAACGATACGCAATAAGGCACAGGAACATAAACGCGTTAATATTAGCGTCATGGTATACTTTCATAGGTGCAGTTCAATTTCCGTTGTCATTACCAGCACAGTTTATTTTGCCCTAATTTTGGGGTTAAAGTAGTAATTAAAGTCACATATCAACTTCCTGTTATAGCTACACTACATTGAAAATCTCGCGAGATTAGCACCTTCCATCTGGGTCAGTATTCGTTCATTTATTAACATGTGTATAGACATGTAACAACTGTCAGTAAAATCATAACAGGCACAAATATTTTAATGACGCTTTTTGTATTCCCTGGTATAAGGACACATGGTTGCCGTTTTATTTTTAGCCATGCAAAATGCTGAGGTTGCTCCCTCTTCTGGGAAAATGAAAAAAGTGCAATGGAAAACAGAACTCAAGGTTTGAAAGAAACTTGTATTGCTATAAACAGGTCCTCGGTGAAATCATTAAATAAAATGTACAGTACATTCCGAGTCAGTCATTTTATGGCATAATGAGAAGACATATCAGCATTTAAAGTGCAAACAGAAACATATACAAACTGAAGGCTACTCACATCTGACTGACACCTCACTGAACATCACCAGTGTGACTGAATCAAATTAGCAAGAAAAATAACTAATGATAACTTTCAGGGGTTTTTTTTTTATCTCCAAGATAAAACTACTTAAAAATCTAAACACAGAAATGAATAAATAAACAAAAATCTTCAGCATATATACGTAATCACACACATTCAATTGAAGAGTAAAGAAATGTTCTTCCTTGAGTTATTTACAACCCACAACTCACATTTTGTGGACTTAAGTAGAAAAATAAATAACATTCAAAACAAAGCAAAGCTAAGGAGGGTCATCACAGTGGTCCTAGTCTTCAGCCGTTTCAGTCATCACCCCTGCTGTCGTTATCTGATCACACTTTGTACTTCTCCTTTGCTTGGTCGTTTAGTATACAGATGTGCTGTGAATTGAAAGCAAATTAAGTAGTGTCAGTAGTCATTTTATTATTCAGGAACTTATACTTCATAAAGATCATAGCCTGCTGCTGGATCTATACAACAATAAAATGATACTTGAGGAAATGAGAAGGTTTGTTTTGCCTAAGGTGAAATTTCTATTTTACTGTGTATACACAAACAATACACGACTTGTATTTATTCTTCAGTTGGTAAAATTTGACTTTTTTCAAATGTTGCTTGGGCAATTGGATCCTATTGTGCTCTAATTTCAATGGAACAGCATTTTGATAATAGCAATGATGGCAAGTGACTCAATCTAAATACTAGCATGCATTTTCTGCATCTACATACAGATTGCATGTCAGGTGCATTAATCTTGAAAAAACATTTAAATAATCAACATGTACTTGTTATATTTTATTTAATTTAAACTCACACTGAGATCTCTGAAGTACTCATTGTAGTCCAAAGCATAGCCCACCAGAAAGGCATCTGGTACCTCAAAGCCAATGTCTGAAATAAAACACCAGTGTCGGTAATAAGAGGAAAACCAGAGATCCAGTAACATTTACTGTCTAAATAGCAGACGTTGCTCTTCTACTGCCTGTGTGGGGTTGCACTTAAGCTGCCAGTGCTGTTAGTGGAAAGTCAAAACGCTTACAGTAACAGCTGTCCTTGAGGGACAATCTTAAAGAGATTATCCAACTCAAACCTAAAAGCATTACATAATCACAGACAGTGCGAGCAGGCGGATATGAGGCGTGTGTTAATGTCTAAGTGCCAGGCTTGACTACATTTAAAGTAGATTCTCATGAAGTGAATTTTAATCCTGCGTGGAAAACAGAGGTTTATCAAACCACACTGTGCCAGCACTTCAATCAAACCTCAACACATGAAAATGAAGGGGTGTCTGCTCGTGCTGTGGGACTGTCTTGATTTAAGGAAAGAAGCTTTTAAAAAGATGCTCACAGTCCGGTCTGTACCCTGAACTCCTTGGGGTTCTCTTCACCAGAAGACTAGAATAACAAGAAAGGAAAACACAGAATATCGTACTAAATAAAGGCCTTTTAAGAGACATGCACAAGAAAGACCACAACCTTTTCCTAGAGCAGCAGCTGAATAATCAGGTCAGCGTAAACCATAAATAAAACTTTACCCACTTAAAGTAACAGTGGTGGATTAAGGACTAATAGTCATTTACAATGGAAGCATACTGATGATTATTCTACAGATAATCAGAAGAGAAATGATGCTTTTCAAACCTTCTACAAATCACATTTTCAGAAAAGTTAGGATATTTTCTATTAAACAATAAAAATAGAGGTCCTGCTTTTGCACATTTTTCTGATTACACTCTGGATGGTCTCATCTTTGAATGTAGATACAGCTATGTTTTTCATTTATTATTATTATTTTATTTTCAGAAAATATGCTGATATATGAACATGTGTAATCAAAGCACACATTTGCACCGTTTCAGTCCATCTGAGATGAGGTTGAATTCAAAGACTTCAGAGGTGTTGCTGATCGAACAGATTGATTCCACATTACTTTATGTATTCTCAGGTTGCATTTCTGGAAACAGAGGCACTGTGTTAAGCTACGATGCCTTTTCAACTGTAGTCCAGCTCCAACGCGTTTATCCTCAAGGCAACAGGATGACTTCTCATGCAATGCTGCCTGAGGACTTGAAGGTCACACACATTTAGCAGTGGTTTCTATCCTCTGCCTTTATATACTGACATTTTCATAGACTGGATGATTTTATGCTTTACTTTACTGGAAATTACCTAAATTCTTGGCAATTCTGCAGTCAGGATTCTTAAAAATTCTTAATAATTCTTGATAAATTATCTCAAAATTTTGCAAGAGGTGATGAACCACAACCAATTCTTGCAAAGATTTAATCTTAGGTGGATGCATCATTTATGTTGAATAATGCTCATTTCCAATTGTAGAATCTGCAAAAAGTGTAATATGTTCTGTAAACTTTTCGGTCTTCTTTTGTTTCTCGTTCACCGTCTTTTGAGTGTGTTGCAAGCATCAATAGCTACATTTGTTTATTGTATTCTTTGAGGTTTTTCCAGTTAAATAACCTTTCAAATTAATTAAGAAGTTATACATTTAAAATTTTAGAAAATGTCTCAGTGTTCCTGAAAATGGGATTTGTACTCTAAAAATCACTAAACCCCCTATCATTTATGCAAGAATCACAGAAAACCCACATTGCTTAAGCACATTTCCTGTTTCAACCTGCTCAGAAATACATCACAGAAATGGCCTCACCAGTGCAGTTAATAGTCGGAGATTAACTCTTAAGCTGCCCCCTCCCTCTGTCACTTTACTTCTCTAACAGAACCCTGAAGCAGAGCGTCCATTAGCTAAAGGCAATGCTGTATGCTCTGACATAATAATACTAGAAGTCAATAATTTACCTTCCCAGACTGTGCTCACTCTGACGGTGCCTACCTTACAACTTTAACCATCTTGGGATTACATTCACTCAGCAGGGAAAGTAGCGTCTGCATGGTCCTTCCTGTTTCCACAATATCCTTTTTTTGGTAATGCAGAACGTTAGAGGTGGACATGGTAAAGACAGGGTGTAGAATTAAAGCAACATTACTCGTTTATGACAAAATACAGATGTTTTATATCAACATTTCCTATCTGGACAAAATGAATAAGATCTTTACATGTAATAAAGAAGTTTATCAACACAAACACACTATGAGAAAAATGGTGGTATTAATGTAATATTGGGCAAGGTTTACGATTTATTTGACTTGTATGGAATTTCTACATAACTGATAAATTGACTTCAGTTGTCAGAAATTTAGTTACTTTTACTTCTAGTCCTATTTATTTTGTCTATGAACAGTTAAATCAAAGATAATCAATGCTATTATAGGAGACGATTTCTATATTGCTTATATATAACAAAAATGTCTCACCTCAACAATCAAAACATTCTGCAGGAGGAAAAAAAATGGAATAATCATTAGGCACCGGGTTATATTCTACATCTATATTTAACTGTATAATTCTTCACATCACAGACTAACCTTGCCTGAAAGATTGGACAGCTCATCCCCTCCTATGACTTTGACACTGTTTGTTGACTTGTCATTCTAAAGGACACAATGGGAGTAGGACAATGAACACCGCACATTTAAATATAACAATACACAATCATTTTTTAAATGCTTGTACACTGTGTCCAAAAAAAAATAAAAAATCTCTGCATTGCGAGCATTGCGACATCCCATTTCTGATTTAATAAGATTGGTCTCATCTGTGTTTTGCCAAGCCCCATATCACAGTCTCCACATCAGCACAAGTGGTTGCTGGGAATGAAATGAGAAAGACAGCTTACACAGTAGCTCTTCACCCTAATGAAATCCACTGTCAGCGGGACCGATTTATCACTGTTCTGGTTCAGCGCTTTAATGTAGTCCATGAGGTCGGCAAAGAATTTGTAGCCCCCTTTTAGCACACACAGGGCTACAATGTGGTGTCCACCCATGTCCCTGATTATGTCCCGGGCCAGACGTTCTGTCCTGTACCAGAGAAGCAAGACAAAACAGTAAAGTAATGAAAGAGATGCAGGCTGTGCAGGCATTTTGCTACTGCCAGGGAATCAATCAATCAATCAATCAATAACATGCTTCTTTACTTAAACATAATTGCCTCCTAGGATGCATTTCACTTTACTGTGCAGAACATTTAACCCCCATCTCATTCAAAACCTGATTCAAATACACTCTGGGATGTGGTATACAGTGATTTCTCAAACAAATATAAGCTGGCACAAAAACACACAGTAGTCAGGACAGTCAAACAGGAAGAGGTGGAGTCAGTGAGTGAGATGACTTGACAGAAATTGGACATGCAGGTGCAGATGGGAGGATGTTACCTGTCCATGATGAGTCCATGTGGGATGATCACCTTGTCCAAATCGTTCTCATAGTGTCTGGGAACACAGAAAAGGTCCAGCTCATGGCCTTTCTCGTCATCAGGGATCTGAAGCAGTAAGAAGACATCTCTTGAACTCAGCGCAAAACGGTTGGCACGGACAGATAACGTGCACGGAGACGCATTTAACCAAAGTGAAGCCGCACTTTCCACCCCCACCTGGCAACACCGAGGCTCTCAACCACCTGTTTATCCAGCACCGACATGAACAGGGGGGGATTGTGGGTAAAAACAAATAGCCTAGTGATTGGAAAAGAACGTACCACCTGCTGTCTGGGCCTAAAACCACACCCTGACAAGTGAAGAAGTTATCAATACATATACACAACAAATACCAGGACAAGCGCGCGGTAAACACTCACCTGCAGATACGAAGCCATGTTACCGGCGGTTCCGTTGTGTTGACGCTCAGTGGAATATGTGAGGAGTCATACTCAGGTCCTGAGGGTGGAGGGTGCTGTTTGTTGACCGGAGGCTGCACGAGCTGCTTCCTTCACCCTGATTGCTGCTGACTGACTGACTGACCGCGAGACAACAAGCTCGAGCGGCAGCGCGCGCGCTCCTCCGCCGGGGTTTAAACCCTTTACGTCAGAATCCAGTTTACTTACCCAATAATCTGATTTGTCCCACACAACCTGAGCTTAAAATGCGCCAGACTAGTTACTACTACTACTGAGTGTGATGGTAATGCGAGCAGCGGTGCGATGCGTGCTTTTAGGAGAAGCTGCAGATGACGCAGTTTTAAAAATATAGTCATGACAGCTCCGCCTCAGCAACAAAAACACTGTGTATCACTGCATGGAATTGGTAGATCACATCTATAAGTCACTTATAAACTGGATGCCTTCTCTATCTTGCATTATAGTTAGGGCTGTCAAATTATTCGAATTTTTAATCAGATAAATTGCAGGGTTGCTTTGGATTAATTTTGCTTAATCATGATCTAAACCCTTTATGTCTGTTGTTTTTTTTTTGGTACTCAAATTTCCCACAAAATACACAACAATACACAATTTTTTTTAATTGGAGAAAAAAATATACAAAACATGTATAGTTATGTATGTATAGTTCATTCACTAAAATGAACAAAAAAAATAAACTAACAAAAAATGTGATAACAAATTGAAAACATATTTACAAACTCTTCTAAGATACAGAAAAAAACACAAAAATATGGTAAAATATCAAAAATGTGTGCAAAAAAATATGAATATATATATATATATATATGATGTTGTTTATTAGAAATTTGTATATTCTGTATATATTTAGATTTTTTTTAAAAAAAACAGTATATTGTATATTATTTATTTATAAAAGTGATAACTTGTGTGCTGTGCTATCGTCTTGCTGCTGTAAATCTGGAATTTCCCCTAGTGGAACTATTAAAAGAATACCTTTTCTTACCTTCAACAGTATCCTACCTTCAACAGTTTCAACAAAACAACTGTAAACAACTTTTAATTGCATTAACATTTGTAATCAGATTAATCATGATGGATTAATCCGTGTTAATGCATTCATTTTGACAGCCCTGATTATATATAATTTCATATTTTAGGTTAAAGTTTGAAATGCATCTGATGTTTAAGTGTCTATAAGACCTCACAGACATTACTGTAAACAAAAAAAAAAAAAACAACCCACACACAGTCCTGTACTGACCCAGTGTGACATTTGTGGCAGTTCCCAAATGAATCTTTCCCTATATTTAATCACCCTTAAGTGCTTTGTCACCATTTGTTGTAGTATTATTTTGTGTATTTAGTTTAGTTTTTCTTCAGTGAAAATCTGGTATTTTCCAACATTTAAGTTACTGATCATTTAACTTAATACTTAATGATGTTAATAAAAGCTGAGAGTAATGTTGAGGATTTTTATATCAAAAATAGAGAAAACTGAAGAAAAAGTGTTTTTTTTTTTTATTAACATCCATCACTAACTGAACATAAACCAAGTCTTCTCATCCATTGTTCATTGATCCAATTCCATGGGTTTTATTGATGAATTAATGTTGTAGAAAATGGCAGTGTTTTCATAGTAACTGGAGCCTCTTAACATCCAAATGGGTCATATATGATGACCATGAAAAGATGACAAACTGAATTTTGCACCAATTATTTCCATGGATTACTGGATCAACAGGAATTAAACAGTTTGTATCAGTAGATGATATTTGTAGAAGGTGGATGTTTGGGTCTTTATGGGTTAAAATGCAATCAGCTGGGGGTCCACCGAGATAAGGGGACCCCCGTGGAAAGAAATTGCACTTTGGGCCCCTCAATGGTGCCAAACACATTTAATTCAGGGGCCATGTACAGCCCAATGTGATCTTAACTGGGCCTGACCAGTAAAAATAATATATATTATTTTTTTATAGCTTTTTTGTTTTAAATCTTTGATTATTATTATTGTTATTAGTGTCGCTGTGAAACAAGTAAAATTATATTCTGAACATGTGAGCAAGCTGAGGAACCATGTACATCCTGAAATGTCTTTAGAAAAAATATTTACATTTTCAACAATTATGCATCTTATTATTAACAAGATAGAGATCACAGTGGATCTACAAATGTATACAAAATATTTAGTAACAGGCATAATATTGTTAAGTCTGATTAATCACTCAAAGTGGTTCAACAACTGTAGTCACTTTTTAGTAGCACTTACTTGTTAACTTAGTAGTATTTATTTGGGGTTAGCTTGTTTGGCACTCTTTTTTTAACTTATGAAGGTAATTTTATGAATGTGTTTTATGGATGTTTTTGTATGGTTGTGAGTTTTGGTGTGATTTCATGGATGTGACTTTATGGATGTGAGCATCTATCTATCTATCTATCTATCTATCTATCTATCTATCTATCTATCTATCTATCTATCTATCTATCTATCTAT
>JAPTYR010000026.1:13022397-13034756 GCA_029814505.1 Siphamia roseigaster | reverse complement strand
ATTCCATATTGGGAAACATAAAAGTTAAATTTTTTTAAAATACCCCCCCCCCCCCCCCTCTCCTTTTTACTTATAATGGGCAAAATGTCACATGTCTGTAGCAGCACAACTCTTGGGTGAATTCAAATCAAATTTGGGTAATAAATTGCCAGTGACCCAGAATAGATGTGGTTACATTTTGAGAAAAGTAGGTAAAAGTTCACATTTTTAAAAATCTTTTTCTTCTCCCATTTACTTAGGATGGGTGACATTTCAAATGTCTACAACATCAGTTTTGCTTCAATTTACTTCAAACTTGACTCATGTATAGAGGCAATTGTTATGCTGCTGTCATCATGTCATCATGTCTATGCCTGTGCTGACATCAGCACAGGCATAGACATGATGACATGATGACATAAGCTGGATCGATGCCAAAATAAGCTACAATACATGCAAGGGGCTGGGCTTGTTGTGCCTGGAACCACTTGTTGGTATCAATTGTAAACATGTTGGTAGCTTGAAATTTTATTTGCACAGACTTCAGTTTGTCACCCTTGATAAAATTTCTTGTCTGAACAGCAATATTTAATATTTCATGTGATTTAAAGAAATTTTAGGAGATTCTCAAATTCTGATAACATTCATCATTCTGTTTAACATTTCTGTAATGAAGTTTAACACTCTCATTAAGATTTTCAAGGATATTCAAATGATTCCTTTTGGGGAAAGCTACAGTCAAAATGTGGTTCCTTTAATTCCAATGCTGTATTAAGCAGAATATGTGGTAAGCTTTTTTTTTTTAATGCAGGACCAAATTACTTCTATATATGACAGAATAAGATTAACATTACACAGAACCAACACTTGGTTTCAAGAGAATGAAAACTAATGGGGATGTTATAATTAAAGATCATTCATCTAGGTTAGAAAAAAAATCTTTTTTTTTTTTTTTACCATTAAGACATTTATGTTAAATTAATATAAATTTAGAAAAGCTGTTTACATAAATACATCTTACAAAATATATTTTTCAGCATTATGGATGGTCCATGATTTAAGGTTTTTAAATATGTGCCTTATTTGCACTGCGGTCCATTTTTTGTACTGCACTAGTATTTGATTAACATTTGGTCTTCTCACAATTTGTACAGTTTTGTGAAGAAAATGCCACGTTTTCCCCCCATACACTTTTTTTCCATTTATTTTTTTATACATATATTTATTTATTTTATAGTACATGAGAATTGAAGTGAAATCCTTCTTTGTGTGTACAAACTTCGCAAATAAAGCCCATAGTTAAATAGATTTCTTTGCTAAAAATAGATTTTTAATATGTGCAATATTAACAACCAACAATTATCAAAAAGTAGTACATACATTGGCATCAATATGTATTATCGAAAATCATAATAATTTTAACTCTTAATTTAAACTCTATCAACAGGTATACCAAAATGAAAAAGAATATAAGGTTTATTTTGCATGTTGATAAATCATAACCTTTAAACAACATTCAAACATCATTTGTGTTGCACCTATCACAGATGAAACATAACTCCGAGTGCTGCATCAGTAGACTACAGCAGGGTTTAGTTTTTTTCCCCCCGAGATCCTTTGAATTTAATTTTCACATGTCTCTCTGACACAGAAGAAACAGATGTAAACATAATGCGCCTGCACTTGAAACCCCTCAGCCTTCAGTTGACGCCAACGTTTTTTGCACATATGGACATAAAACGACAAACTGATGACAGTACACTGTAGCCAGGGTTGAGAGTAAAGAGCAGTTTTCATCATTACCTGTTCGACACTCATCTTCTGGAGCTCCTCCTCCCAGTCTTCGGGGTCGCTGTGGTGATAGTGAGAGGGTGGCGTGAGCTGGCTGAGGATGCTGGGGTCCCGGTCATGGCAGAGGTCTGTTAGGTGAGCGATGTAGAGCTTGAGCTTACTGCGGTTCTGGGACAGGGCTAGAAGAGGGGGTATCATCTGCAACGATGGGTTAGAAGGGGAAATGAAAGAATGAGAAGTCGTGGAATGGAAAGGAAAGGGAGTCAACGGCATGAGAAAAGATGAGCAAAAACCTAAAATCAGATCTTAAACAGACCATGCTTTCCAACACGTTTCTAAAAACAGATGAACGCTTCTGTTTCAGGTGCTGAAAATAATGCAAGTACACTGAACAAAACATGATTAGGATGAAAACACAGCAACAGATTTGAAAGAACTTTGCTTCTCACGTCTGAAACAAAAATCAAGCATCAGCCACCTGCATGCATGTGTGCGAAACCATCACCATCTTACATCCTGCACCTTGTGTCAGCGCAAGTAAACAGTGTTTTCATGGTCTGCTGCTTTTGTGATGAGGGTGCCATCATGCATTTACATCTATCTATCTATCTATCGAAGCCTGACAAAATATTAGATCACCTTACTGGAATTATTTGAGCTTGACGCAGTTATTTTGCAATACTGTGAACACAGTCACCATTTGCAAATATAAAAATAGTAGTATTGGTGCCTGTTGTGTATGTAAGTTAAGTCAAATCTGCTCTGGGCACATGAGTGAAGTACTGTAACTAGAAATGTTAAACATAAGCAATAGTAAGTGGTCTGTCCTGTATGTGGCTCAATGTATCCAACATTTACTCTACTATTTACTCAACTCCCAATAACCTTTAGTCCTGTTGCCACACTTGCCTGTGGGGATCAAAATGTGAGCAGATAATCATTAGAATCCGAGCAGCGGCATGCAAAGCTAAGAAGCTCCTCATCCTCTTAGCTTATACATGCAAACACAACAACACACACCACTGATCCCTATCCCACATGTCACGCAACGGAGTAAAAGCACAGGGTGAGTGGACAGAAAGACAGAGCAGTGACGATGATCAACATTCAACAAGACGAAAAAAATGTAAACATGCCACAGAACAACAAGGAAAAGAGTTGTGACACATTTGGCTTTATACAAAGCTCACCCTTCTGAATAAAATAGTTGAGAGAGGGAGGAAGGGCAAAAGTTCAGCTATGCCCAAATACCCTCCTCATCATCCTGTTAGCCACAAGTTAAGCCAATCGCAGCATTGGAAAGGAATACGTGGTTAGTGTGCATATACATAAAATGTCCACGCTAAATCATACATGTTCCCTTCAAAAAAAAATAAAAAATCACATGACACTGTTAAATAGTCAGAGAATTTTTTAGACAGGCAATTATAAGATGAAGGGAAGCCATGATCCAAGCTCATAGATGGTTAGAGTCAATCTAACCTGGTCCGGGGAGGGTTTGTGATTTGTTTGGTCAGGGGCAGTCTTCAGATGGTCATCCTCATAGTTGTCTGCCATCAGCTTCATTCTGTTCTGAGTCTGAAAATTCAAAGAAAAAGATTAGTAAGGCATATTTTTAGTTAAGGCGTCCCCACACACACACACACACACACACACACAAAAGAACATAATGTGCTGCACACTTTTAATCCCCCTTGGCCAAATATAGTGAGATTCTGTTGAAAGTTACTGCCCTATAATTTGAATTAGACTGTCTTTGTGTAAAACGTATTATACATACATATTTAGATGTGAAAGTACTCATAATTGCAGAAGGCCATTTGACCTTAAAAAGTAAGCCAAAGTCACTGATTTTTTTAACAGGCTTCTGCTCTATGCCGAGATGCATCCACAAAATAAATTTGGTGCAGACATGTCATTGAATGGATGAACAAACAATTACAATAACCCTAAACTAAGAGGTAAAAACCAGGAACATGAATCAGAATGCTGTATTATTATCCTATTTGCAGAATTTAGGATGTGAATTATTATATAAGTGGAAAACCTGTGTGAAAGCAGTCATTTCAGAGCCAGTCAGACTGATTTCTGATGTAGAGCCATTGTTTTACTTTACTCTAAATGGACCGTAGTCAGCAGGGAGACGTTTGACAACAGAAAAAAACAAAACTGTTTGTATTAAATAAAATGATTCAAGTGTTTCATACAAAAACAAAACAAGAGTGGAATTTGGCATGCAATTTAGAGATGTTCCTGGTGAATCCATATAATTAGCAAAGACACTGTTTATTCCTTCACAACATTCCTTCGGTCTATATGAGACAAACGGCAAAGATGCAGCGACATGAGTGTGTGGTCATGATGAGGCACTTTGAAAGGAAATAAATGTCACACAGAAGACAGAAGCCTCCTCCCCACCTGCTGCTTGAGCTGCTGCACCAGTCTGTCCTTCTCTCGCTTCAGCAGAGCCACCTCATCCTGGGTTTTCTTCTTCTTTGATGAGGACAGCTCCAACAGTGCAATGTTAGCGTCCTTCTCGCTAATTGCAGCCAACAGCGCCTCCTGTCTGTAAGATGGAAAAACAACACCATGGCATTTACCCATACAGGTAAATAGTTCAATTGTCATTTATTATTCATAGCACAACATCATCCTGCCAGCTGGGGAAGGCCAGAATTGGATGACATTTTACACAGTGAAGGTAGCAATCAATAATCCAGACTCTTAACTCCACGCCACTGTGAGGCTTACTTCATCTCCAGCACTTCCTCCAGGTGTTTTCGGCGTTCTGCTCGTAGGGTTGTGAGGTGAGCTTCCTTCTCGCATAGAGACTGTTGGGTGGAGGCCAGCTTGGCTCTCATGGACTCCAGCTCCTGCTTCACCTTCTCCATGGCCCCCAGCAGCTCCTCCATCTGCAGACACACAAACAAACAATTCAAACCTGAATAGAACAAAAACAGATTATAGATTGAATCCGTCAGTGAAAGCGCTGGGGTTCCCTTTGAAAAAGACTCATAATATGAATGGTTTTAATAAAAGGCAGGGGCTGTAGGTGTCATGTGGGCTGTTGGGAGGGACTGGGGTTCAACTATAACACAGGTGGGCGGCAAAAAGTACCTATTAAAACTACAGCACTACATTTAATTTACCTGGTATGTGCTTACACTGTGAACCATGTATATCATAAAAGCAGTTACACTTGATTGAATGTAAGCATAAATATTCACTAGACAGAATTTCTTGGTTACTTCATATATGAGCCCACCCCATAATTAAGCACCCTGTTTTGTTTTATAAGCAAAAACCAGGTAAACTAACAAAAAAAACAAAAAAAATACAGTGAGTGGAAATAACGGCAACACCGGACAATGCTATAATTAGTGGTAAAAATCCTGTCAAGTGTTGCTGTTATTGTATACACTCCACTGTGAGTGTTGTTCACTGATGGAGGTCACAAATACTCATACCTTAGACCACTTAAGGTGGGCGAGGTTGGACTCATGCATTGGTTTGAGTGAGTGCTTCTGCGGTGTGTAGCAGAGAGAAAACAAGAGAAAACAACAAGGAGAGATAAAAGAGCTGAGGAGGAAGAAGCCAGTGGACAGGAAGGAAGAGAAAGGAGTGAGAACACTATAACGACAGCAAAAAAGGTGAGGAAGAAAGAATCTCAGCATAGTGGTTTTCTTGTATTATCTGTATTTAGATGCATGTGGTGTAGGTTCTCCAGGTTTGACCGGAGGGGGGGTAGTATTACGTACCTGTTTCTCCTGGACAGACCTGGCAGCCTCCTCCTGTGCCAACACCATCTCGCGCTCAGCAGTGATTTGAACACTCTCTCTTAAGGCCTCCTCTAGCTCCTCTATACGCTCCGTCTTCTGGCGAAGGGTGTCCTGAAGAACAGGATCAAACAGAAGTTGTTAAAAATCCACCTAACAAGACAGTTGAACTAGTGTGAACTAGTAATGTTCACACAGCCAAAGTCTCACCTTCACCTGTTGTGATGTCTCAGACAGGTTGTCCTCCCTCTTTCTGGCCTCCTCCATGAGTCGAGCGTTCCTGCTCTTCTCCACCTGCTCCTTGTGCTTCAGAGATGCCACCTTCTTTGACTGATCCTTCATCTGCCTATGGGGTCACCATGAAATAAAGACAGACAGTTATATTGTGTTTCAAATATGTTTAACACAAAATAAACACAAAAAAAGTCATTCCTAGCAGGCTGTTTTTTTGGAAGCAAGTTTTCTCCTGGTCATATCTTTTATCTACATATTATTAGTGAAACTACATCTGAATAATTCCAATTTTAATAGTCTCTCTTGAGAGTGAGAAAACGTAGACTGAAATCAAACTGAAGGGCATGTTCTTATTTACAATGCTACATCAGGCTTAAACAATTGTATCTACAATACAGTTTATCCATATGTGGGTTAAAGGTTTGATCAACTATGTAAAATATTGCTGAAATAGTAAATAATAAATATTGCTGCTCGATTATTGAAAAAAAATGAAAAAAAAATCATAATCACGATTATTTTGGTCAATACTGAAAACACGATTATTTACACGACTGTCTCTTTGAATTTGGAACAGCATTTATTGAACATAATCACTCTTGTCAAATATATAAAAATATCTTGTAATGTAGTAGTAAAAAAATTAACTGTTATACTGCACACAATCTTTTGAAAATAAGAAACAAATAAAATACAATATGAGATATAGAGCTAAAAGATCTATCGTTTTGGACCGAAAATCGCAATTTCAGACAACACGGTTATTGAATTGTGAAAGCAGTCATTTTTCTCTCTCTCTTATTTTTTATTTCTCACACAGTAGCCTGTGGTGTAGAAAGGCCCAGAGTAGTATCTCTGTGTCAGCTACCAACCAATCAAAAAGCTCTATGCTGTGCATAGACAAGTCACATGTTCCACACTCCAATCAGTGTAGGTGGTCACTATGGCAGAAGTGGGAGGAAATTAGTTTACTTGAGTTTTCATTCTTCTATTGGCTTTATTGAATTCATTGTTTTAATTTGCACTGAAACTTGTTACAAAAATCGTGGTTACAAAAATCGAAACCGGAATATCTGCCAGAGAAATCGCAATATAACTCTTTTCTTGAAATCGTTCAGCCTTAGTGCCCACAGTTGTTCAGCTCGTGAGATGCTTTTACCTACAATAAACATTGCCATATACTGCATAAGTTTACTTTATTTACACAGGTGTTCCCTGCATAAGTGCATGAACCCCTATGTCACAATATAATTCAAAACCTTTCCGGTCAGTATTTTACTGTGATGACTTGGAGTCTGCACAGTCGCTACTGGTATCCAGCCTCCAGCACATTTTCATCTGTTATGGTGGAACGCTGTTTTACTTAATCATCTTCATGTGGGAGAAATGAGCGGTCTGACTAACTTTGATTTTGGTTTCCTCACCTTTCTCTTTCTCGTTACTCTTTGGAAGGAAGTCAGTGTGTAGTTTTTATAAACAGTTCCACAATGCCTCTCCATATTTCCATTCTGACTCTTTGAATAAGGTACTGGAAAAAAGTACTCTACCCATTTTGGGTAGAAGTGGTTAAGTTTTTGGTTTCCTGGTCCAGCTCTGCCACACCTTTTTATGCCCTTCTTTAGTAGATATAAATTGGTTAAGTTAGCTTTCTGGAGTTTTGCAGTGTCTCACATGGTTTGGCCCCTGGTACCCAAGTTAGAAGATCAATCAAGTGGCAAATGCCATAGGGAGAATAGATGACAGATTAACATCTAAAGACCATCCTCCAGGACTCTGGGTCTGCTCCAGATGTCTGCCTATTAAAAAGAAGTTAAACGTGTTTGCTTCTGGTGGATTTTGTTGGGTTCTGTAAATTGGTTTGATAATCTGGTTTGACCAGCTCTATATGTAAAGTATCATGAATGATTTAGTGCTGTATAAATAAAATTCGATTGATTGATTTGATTGAAAGAAGTTGGTTGAATCTGCCTACACTGTCTTTGTGATCTACTGCACAATTGGAATCAACATGTTTTACACTGCTGCTCTGAAGTCTTCCTTTTGTCAACCATTCATTCTTTAGCAGCAAAAAATAACAGGTTTAACAAATTATACAGGTTGCTCTGCAGTCTAAGTAAAGATTTTAGTGTAGATAAAAAGTAAATAATCCCTCTAAATAGACTTACAATAGACTTGACTAGCCTGGCAAAGGTACTATTAACAACCCATAATGCACTCAGGCCATTCAAAGCCTTTGTTAACTCAGTACTCAGTGCATTTAAACAAATAATAATGATCTCGGGAAGTTTGTTCTTCACTTTAATTTGTTTAATGATGTTATCTTCACAATGTCACCAAATAACAGATCAGATGACAAATTGAGAGAACAGCTCTGTGCAAACACTTCAGGTTGTTTAGCTTTGTTACCAATAACTACGGTGAGAGCTGTATCTGTCGGTGGTTTTGCACTTAATAATGAGAACTGAGAGTGAGAGAGGTCTTCAATGCACCGCCGAGACTTTATTTGCACTGACAGAAATAACACAAAGTCTGAGTCAATTAAACTAACTAGCAAACAACAAAGATATATATTTGTATTTACCAAATGTATGCATTAAAACATGTTTTACGTGTCACAAACTATCGACAATAATAGGTATGAATTTTCACAACACTTCCATTCTGGTTCATGTTTCATCTTCACCCTCTTCTCTGCTGTGGAGCGTTCGCTTTCTCAGCATGTCCGTTACTTTGAAGTTTGATTGGTGCTTGTCATATCAGTATGGCTAAAACAAATACAGTGAATATGGTTTTTGTCATGTTGCCCTTCCTGATATCAGTAGCACTCTTTTAATATTAACACTATATAATACAGTGCATGTGTGAAGTCCTTATTTTGCCAATATACAGAAACCTGAAATCTCACAGAAAAGTATTGCCTTTTTAATGTGATTTTGTAAAATAAATTGGAGCACTTCACCATTCAGCATCAGTCCATTAATTATACTGCCATCCTATTTCATCTGATTTCTTTTATTCATTTCAGTACATCATTTTGTGTCCTATTGTCTGTGTTGCCAAGGATTTTTTTAAAGAATTATGGATTTTTTTTTTTCAGAAGCAAATGTGGAAGAAAAAAGCTTTGAGAAAAGAGAAAGAACTGGTAAGTTGGGTAGGCAGGCAATGATGCATGTGCTGTCAGTGTACCATATGTTTTATTGCTTTTGATGGTATGCCAGCTGTCTTGTTCTGGTGTTGAAAGATCATTTTATGAACTTCCTTCAGTATTTACCGCTGCTGTTTTTGTGAGAGGCTATAGAGAGAGTAGCAGAGGGCAGGATGCGAGGCCGCCTCCATGTCCTAATCCTCAGGACAGCATTCGCATTTAATGTTCCATCATTGTTTTCCTGGCACAAAAACCCTGGGCCTCTACATAGAGATATTGGCTTGTAACTTAATCTGAGGTCTTGTTCTCTGATATTTGATGGCTGAATGACAAATTCGCTGAGCACACAAGGCCAAACGCCTGCTGTTACTGTAACAAAACTGAATTGTGATAATAGAGTGGTTCTTTTTCCTGACTGAACAGGGGTCCTTTTGTTAGTTTTGTACCCATGGAGATAGCTCTGACAACATCTACTGTCACTTTGAAATAGATGGGGAGGGCACCCAGGGCTGTTGGGCTAGGTTGTATTTCTTTAAACTCTCACACTCATCTTTTAGTGTGAAGTCGCTGGGATGAAGATCAGCACCTCCAAGTCTGAACCATGGCCCTCAGCTGGACAAGTGGAGAGTGCCTTGAAATATTATTTTAATCTAGATATTTGAGGTCTTTAGTTTAATCTTTTTTAGTTATTAGTAGTTAATATTAATGTTTATGTTTGTTTCCCTAGATTTCTTTGTTCCACTAGTGAGTGGTGAAGTGGTAAAGAGTATGGGTAACATCTTGGTCACCACAGTAAACTGATTTATCAACACAGGACTTAGGTTTTACCACACGTAGAAACACTTGTAATTACACATGCCCACAAAGGATTGTAAATCACAGGAGATAAGATGTACAAACACTGTCAGTATAGGAGTAAACATCTGTTTTGGCTTTGAGTCAAGTAACACTGGCTCATTATTGATGACCCAACCCATATTGCCCACAAGGGATCAGTCCATAGATTGGTGATTGATTTACAAGGAGTGTTTTGGAAATGTTTGGACCCATCCATTCTCCATTGTGGGGGTGGGTTATCAGCTGAGTTGCACTTTGTGGTCAGATCAAGTCAAAATGTATTAAATGTATTAAAAAATTACATTGAAATAATCTGGACTAATTCTTGGAGCTTCCAACAAAAGAACACACTAACAGCCCATTCCAGGTTAGGGAGGAAGTCCTGCCTCAGGTGAAGGAGGTACCTCGGCAGTGATGTGGACACTAAACCGGTCTGTTGTGGTCAAAGGGTGATGCTTTTGACTCACCGATCGATCCAAGTTCCAACCCTCTCCCTTGGTCATGAGCCCTGATAATGACCAAAAGAATGACCAAGGTACAAGCGGACAAAATGAGTTTCCTACCCAGGGTGGCCTGGCTCAGTCTTGGAGATAGGGTGAGGAGCTCAGACATCTGGGAGCCTGCTGCTCCTCCATGTCAAGAGGAGCCTGTTGAGGTGGTTCGGACACCTAATTAGGATACCTCCCTTATGCTTCCCTGGGGAGCGAATGTCTGTCAGGGAGGAGACCTCGGGGCCGACACAGGAAATGCTGGAGGGATTATTTCTCGCATTTGGCCTGGGAACGCCTCAGGATTCCCCCAGAAGAGCTGGCGGAAGTGACTTGGGAAGGGCTGTCTGGGCTTCTTTGCTGAAGCTGCTGCCCCCGAGGCCAGTGAGTGGATGAAGGCCGTATGCTACGGTACTCATCTTTGGTGGTACGGGTTAGGGTTAGGGTTAGGGTGGCCACAGGATGGACCAAAGTAAAGTCAAAATAGGGTCGAGAGATCTTATTTTGATGAGAGTAAACCATGGATTTAGTTCCCCTTCATGAAAAGATTTGTGTGTTTCTGGAAAATTTTCATTTTCAGCGGATGCGTGCAGCTAGTATGTTTTTCTTACATGAAATGAAGATAACTTATGGTAACATGGAAATATGAGCAAAATACCAACTAAAACTGATTCCAGCTCAGAACATCATGTTAGCCAGACTACTATGTAAATGACAAACTTTGTATAACATGGGTAGAAATAGATTCCAGCTGTTTTTAGTGAGTGATTTACATTGATTCATTTTTTTCCAATTCTTGATTAGGTGACTTAGATTCCCTCAATGAACCCAAGTGTATCTTTCCTTTTTAAGAAGCAAATGTAATAACAATAACATCTTATTAATAAGTGATAATTACCTCTGTAACCATTGTTTTTCATTGTTACTTTTTTCATAGTTACTCTTACAATCCATTTTATCTAAGAAATGAAATATCATAAGCTGTTTGAGGTGATAACATGATCACTCAAATTAATACATATGAACTTTTTTTTAAATATACATAGGAATAGAATTTTGGTTCAATATTTTTGTCTCATTATTTTGAACTCATACACATAAACTAAAACATTTCATAGATATTTTTGGTTTTTATTTTGATGATTAATTGCTAATCTTAAAAAACAGCAAACTTGTATCTTAAATATTTTATTTCATATCAAGTGTGTACCCAATAATTGAAAGGACAGACTGCTCGCAAAGAGCTATGTCAAAGCAGATTTGTACAAAATTGACTTGGAACAATTATGTTTTGAAAAGATGAACAAGCAAAAGGGATGCAGTTTTAAAGAGATTGTGAAGTAAAGCTGATTCAGGAAATTGAAGGAGCTTCTCGAAGAGAGGACTGAGGCCCGAGTCAGTGCATTAAGAAACACTAGATAGTGGCAAGTGTTAAGACACTTCTGGAACAGATGACATAAGAAGAATCTTATCTGGTCTAAGGACAAGAAGAGCTATCCTCCTTAAATGAAAGTAATTGTTTCATTTCATTTGAAGGAAGCACAGAATGCACTTCAATTTCTACAGTTTCAGATTATTTTAGTGTTATATGGGAGGGTGGCTGTGGCTTAGAAGATGGAGCGGGATCATCCAATAACTGAAGGGTTGGAGGTTCGAATCCCCCTCTGTTCCAGTCATGTGCTGTTGTATCCTTGCCTCTAGTGCTGCTACCCACACTGGTGTTTGAATGCATATGATTGTTCTGTGATGGATGGAGGCGCTGGAGGCTGACGGAAGCTTGGATTCCATCAACCTACCCTAGGACAGCTGTGGCTACATATGTAGTTTACCACCACTAGAGTGTGCATGTGTGAGTGCACTTTGAATATGCGTTAATAGAAAACTGTAATATAAATCTAATCCATTATTATTATTATTATTATTATTATTATCTATATATTAAAAGTCTTAACCTGCACCACTGTCACACAAACTCCTCCCAGCATTCAGCCTGCACCGACTGTTTATATTTCAAAGTACGTGGATGTACGTTACATCCGTGTGGAAACATTAATGTCGGCCCGAAAGACACGTTCTTGAACAGTACAAGACAAAATACATTGACATATT